>CAUYRT010077203.1:0-29871 GCA_963574885.1 Lepilemur ruficaudatus
CTGAGGCAGGAGGATAACTTGAGCCCAGAAGTTGGAGGTTGTGGTGAGCTATGATGAGGCCACTGTACTCTAGCCTGGGTCACAAAAAAAAAAAAAAAAAAAAAAAAAAAAAACAACCCCCAAAACCCCAAAAAAAAAAAAAAAAAAAAAAAAAAACATCAAAACCTACAACCACCATGATGAGCAGACAAGAAGCTGTCCACTTGAGAGTCTATAAGCAATAGATTATCAATCAGTTGGAACTTTTATTTATCATATATTTCCTACTGAACACAACCCTTACTCTCACAACCAGGATCAGCCTTCATCCCCACTTCTCTGGCAAACCCACAGGAGGAGTCTACTTGCCTTGGCCTGTGGGCTAACGCATCCAACCAGCCTTGCTTATGAGCATGAAGGGATATTTGGTTTTCCTAGTCTTTAACTTCTACCAATTCGACATTTCAAAAGAAGATCATAATCTTAATGTACTGTGCACTGTATCTGTACCCCTTTGGAAACTTTCTTCTCACTCTTCGACCTGGATTCTTGACCCCTTCTCTCCTAAACCACAGCCTCAAGATTGGATCACAACTAAATATAGTGAAGTGACTACAGTGTTCACTGTGGAGTACAGTAGGATCCATAGGAAACATTCCTAATGCCTCAAATATTCTAAATTAATTCACTCATGGAGTAATCAAATCCTGTTTCAGTAGGTCTCAATGACTAAGTGCCAGTGTTAGGAAGCCACCTTGTGTACTTATCCCTCCATTCTAGGAAACCATCTCCCAGTAGAGCCAGTAAGTAGAACATACCATGTTGTTATAATGAAAAACATTGTAACCATGGACAGGAGTGGGAAGCTTAGAGTCCCACACTTGGGCTTCAGAGTTGGACAGATTGAGCTCCAAGATGGCTCTACCATTTTTCAATGTGTGGACTTGGGCAAGTCACTTAAACTGTTTGCACTTCATTTGTAAAATGGAGACAGTAGCATCTTCCCGGTTGGGTCACTGTAAGGATTAATGAGATGGCATAAAGGATAAAGGCACAGATTCCATAGCAATTATTACTCTTGGTCTAAATTTGGGGTCCACCACTTACCAGGTAAGATTCATGGGCAAGTTACAAATACTTAATTTCTCTGTGCTTCAATTTCATCATCTATTAAATAGAATGCTAATAGTAACCAGGTCATTGAATTACTTTGGATATTAATTTAGTTAGTATTGACAAAGTGTTTAGAAAGTGCCTGGCCATGGTAAATGTTCAATAAATGTAAGCCATTATGAATGATATTATTGTAATATAGTATTGCTTCTATTACAACCCATCATAACCTAGATAATGAGGTGAATATTAATAGCCTTCTTGGCAGGTTTGACTTGAAGCCAGCTATAGTCCATTAATTGATTGAAGAGGATCTAAACCCAAAAGATTTAGGGACAAAGTGCCCCTAAATTGTCCACACAACCATGGAGGATCCTACCCACTCTCCATCTCTGCTGGAGCTGAGCAAATCACAGTCTTCTGGAGCTTCTTGTCAGCCTAGACTCTGCCTGAGGGGCTCTAAATTGAGTGGGTGGTAGAAAGGGGATAGCTCTATATGTCCATTCTAGAAGAATCAATGGTATTAGGAAAAATCCATTTTTTTTGATAGTAGGCTCAAAACCTGCTCAGCTGGTTTTCATGGGTGAAGTGGGAGGTGCTACATACCTACAGCACTTGGTATGCAACGAGCTGAGCTGTGAAACAAAAAGACAAGCTTCTCTTTCCCTGTATGAAGTCCACAAGTAGAAAGACCAAGAACCTCATTATGATGAGCAACGTGAATGTGAAATATATTGGCTTTCTTCCTTAAAAAATTACATAAATATGTATCTTAAGTATATATATTTTAAACATATACATATATATATAAAAATATATAAAATTTTAAGTTGAATGGACTATGGGGAATACTGAAATAAAATAGTCCCTCGTTTTTCTAGTGGTGTAATGAAAGTAAAATGCATGCACAAATATCTCTAAGGCAAAGCAGGAAGTAGTAAATGTCAGAGAAATCCACAGATGTGGTACCATTAAAGGACTAAGGCCGTAGAGACGATTTCCTGTATAAGGGCCCAGAAAGGGCTCTGCAGAGGAAGTGGCGTTTCTTAATAACTTCTAGCTTCTGTTTAGGGCTCTTAGGCCACCCCCTCACCCTCTCCTCATCACCACAGGACTAGGAGTTAACCAGCACTGAGGATGCCCACTTTCTTTGCCCTGCCTGGTAAGCAAGTAGTTATCTTGTTAAGACCCACCTCCAGGGTGATTTCTCTGATGCCCCCTTGTCCAATGGATGTGGTCGTCCTTCATTTGGCAACACATGACTTTGCACCCACTTCTATCCCTTGACATTTTAATTTGTCTTACCCTTCCTGTCTTTTCCACTAGACTGTGGTCTCCATAATTCATAGGTACTGCATTCAGATCCTCAGTGCCCAGGGACTTAAAACTTCGTGGAATGAATTGAACTCTGCCTTTTACCATGAAGAAACCTCCTAAAGAAAATGAAGAACTTTCTTGCTCTCAGTGGACAGGAAAAGGGTGGAAGAAAGGGAGAAAGGAGCTAGCTGTCCGTAATTGTCTGCTGCTATGTGATCTAATTTAATTGTCAAGATCCAAACATTGCGAAATGGTATTGCTATCTCCTTTAACTGCTGTGGACACTCAGGTTCAGAAAGTTAAAGGACTTATCTAAAACCACAGAGCTGTTAAATTGCTCTGCATGATGGTTCCAAATGGGGAAATGCATCTGCAGAGTGATGTACATGCACCGACTATGCATGTTACTGGGCATTCAAAAAGAAAATGACCAATTTGACAAAGTCTAAAATGAGTCTTTCCCACCTCCCATCAGGACCACCACTGAGTTTAATTAAAAAAAAAAAAAGTTTGCCTACCTGGAAAACATGCTTCTGTACCATCTGTCCCATGAGAAAGGGAAACCACCAGTGCTCTCTTTCTCTCCTTCTTCTGTCTGTCCCTCTTCCTCAATCTCTCTTTCAATCTCTCTCTCTCTGTTTCTTCTGCTCCTCTCTCTCTGATACAGAAAAGGATTAGCAATTGGGATTGGGGAAGAGAGATGAAAACAGAAGAGAATTAGCTTCCCAAAGTGACGATGATGATCTAGTCAAGCTTCTGCTCAGATGTTGGTCTATCCCTCCAAAAGTCTGACTTCACCTTAGTTCTTAGGATGGCCTGAGATTCAAATTTTGATTAAAATTTTCCATATCATGAGAAATAAGCCAAGCTGAAATTTTTGTTTAAAAATTTTTTTTTAAGGAAAAAATCAGAGACAAACAAAATGATTTATGTGAAAATTAGACATCATTTATAATTTGAAAAACTAAAAATAACTTCAACATTTATTGATAGAAATTTAATAAATTATGTTAACATGTGATACAATATTCTGTATTCATTAAAAACATGTTTCCGAGGAGTGTATATGAGATGAAATATGGTTGTGATATACTACTAATTCATACATCAGATTTCAAAAAAATATAAAAAGCAAAATTCTAATTTTATAAAAACTATATGTGCATAAATATGTATATATATGAGGAAAAAAGATGAAAAGATTGGAAAATGATACACCAGAATGTTAACAGAAATTAGCTCTGGTTGATTCTATAGCTGTTTTTCTCGTGTCCAATTATTAACATGGAAAACTTTTGCAATCAGGAAATAATTTCAGGTTTGACAAATGCTTGTTATGCAGGTGGAATCTCCTCTTACAACCTTTCCTAGAAAATTTTTTTTTCTTTTTTTTCTTGCATTTGCTGCTTCGGCCCAAGCATTGTTTCCAGGAAGGAAGCTTTGTCATCCTGAAGCTTATGTTTATTCACACCTCTTCACTCTTGCTCCTGTCAGCCAGACTTCTAAAAAACATCCTTCAGTGCATTGAAGAAAACATAACCTTCAGAATGAGGCATCTCTGGGCTTGAGTCCATTTTTCCATATTTCTCAGCTGTGCAATCTCTGGAAAACTGTGCATTCTCTGAGTTTCAGCTTCATCATCTGATGAGAATTGAATGGCAGTGCACATGCAGAACCAACGCAGCCCTCAGGTACAATATAGTCGCCGTTAGCACAGGTCATTACTTTCTCTTGTCTCTCCTCTGTGCACCCATCCAAATTTACTGATCCTTCAATATCCAGTTCTCATTCCGCTTCCTCTACAAAGTCTTCCATGACTCCCTCTGGCCAGTTATGATGTCTTCAGTTGATAAGAACGTTTTCTGTAGAACTCACTTAGTGCTTATGCTCAGCTTCAGAAATTTAGCATGTCCCCAACAGGAGGGGACAGGAGCACACCACCCATCCATAGCATCCACATCTCTCCTTTATTATAAGGCTTTAATCAACAGCTAATGATGAAAAGCTGAGTCTTTTGCAGATCAGGTTTGACTGTTAAACTTATGAGTCATAACAGTAGAGTAGAAAACACTGAAGTCTGTCATCATGCCCTTTCTCCATTCACCGAAACACACTGAAAAGCTATCAGTGGCCCGTGGGTGGTACCTGGTGACTTGACCTGAGTTGTCAAGATAGACTGTCACCATCTCAAGAGATGGGAGTGCTCAAAAAGCCCCAGAACAGTCTAGCTTCTTGTCAGACTGTGGAAAGTGCTAAAAACATAAATTGGTGAGTGCATTTGATAAGGTGAGGTAAAGTAGACGGATCCTGCAGCTATAATTTCTTCTCCCTTGCAAGTCCGTCAGTCAAGTAGATTGCTTGGGAATCAGGTTTCTATGGGATAGAAGCAGAAAAAGAGAGAGAAAGGAAGATGCACCCAATAATACCTCTTCAGATATATTTCTATTAGTATTTTTCAGTCTAAAATTATCAGCATGCCAGATCTAATGATCAAGTTCCAAGCTTTCATGCCAACATACATCAAATGCCTAAAATACCATTATTTTACTTCTGAGAAACAGCTAGTTCTTCTATTATCATACATTTACTTGCCTTCCAAGTAGTGAACCACATAAATGTATTTTGATACCTGATAATTTAAAACCAGACACTTAGTAATACATTTTTAGTATAACATTCTTCTCAGAGCTCCTTTCAAGATTTTCTTTAATTAAGAAAAAAATAAACTACGGTACTTATTATATGTCTTCCTGGTGGTGTCCAGAATGTAATAGAAATAAATATATAGGTAGGAATCATGGGTTGGGCTGTGGATTGAGCTCTACTTTCTTTAAAAAGTTGAAATATAAAATGCCCAAAACAACATGGGGAAGAATCCCTTTTTATTGCTTTGTCCCCATGAGTGAAAGTTTACTTGTTTAACCTCAGCCAATATTTTAGAAAAGTTACAAATGAAGATGAAGTCAAGCTTCATTAAAAAAAGGAAAAAAAAAACTTTGGTCATAAATATAAATAAGATTTTGATGCCAGAGAGTAATTCGTGCTTTGTTCCTTGTCTTTTGAATAGTACGAGAGACAGGTTTGTTGGATCTTTCTCATTTAATTCTATTGACCTGCCAAAATTTCACAGAACTTAGTAACATCCGTTATTTCTTTTTACATATGATTATTGCTGTCCATTTTATGAGATCTTACATGTGTTACCTCACGTTTTGTTTCTTCCTTCTCTTTCTTTATTTGCATGTCATAAAAATGCCGAATTTGTACAATTTTCAGGTAATTATTTTTATGAGCTCACTGGAGGTCATCTCTAATGCTATCACAAAGCCTTTCAGAGGTCAAGGAATCATGCAGACTATTTCATGATCCCTTGTCCAGGATTGCTACAGAGGCATAGATCTCTTCATAGAAACAGCTTAAAAAGTTGGGAGCAAAAGATATTTTCGTAACATTGGTTTGGGCTTTTTTTCCTGATTATATTATAAAAGCAGTACACATATTGCAAAATAGTTCAAAAGTAGAAAAAAAGCATAAAGAAGGAATTAATCCCAGCATCTCCATAAATATTGTTATCATTTTATTTCTTTCTGTTATCAATATATAAGATACATACACACAAATGTAGAGTGTGTACTCTGATTTATTCCAATTTACATTAGAAATAGAACATTTTCCTTTGTCACCAATAGTTTTCAAAACCTTTTAACAATTGCTTATATATTCATTGTCTGAATAAACAATCATTTAAATCTTATTGTTGCCTTTTTAGACTATTTTGAATTTTACCTGGAAAAAAATCTATTTTTAACATAGAAAGACATAATTTTGTGCAGTTTAATTTGATCTGGTTATGCATATTCTCCCCAATGCCTGAGTCACACATAATTAAGACTTTCTTCTAAATTCAATGAGTTTAAAAAGTTTAATGAGCCTTTTCTGAAATAACAAAAGATAAGATTCAAGCTAAAGAAAAACACCTTTATTCACATGAGATGGTAGTTAAATGGTAACAACACCTGTCACTACACTGAGAGACAGCCAGGAGAAGCCCACCATTCCGTAAGATCTGATTCACAAACCTGAACTCAAACTTCTGGATTCCGGAGCAAAGTCAGCAAATTATGACCCAACCACCAAATTCAGCCCATGGCTGTTTTTGTATCACCTGGAAGCCAGGAATGGATTTTGCATTTATAAATTGTAGGAGGAAAAAAATTATAAATATTATTTTTTGACACATGAAAATTTTATGAAATTCATGTTTTAATGTCCATAATAAAGTTTTATTGGAACACTCATTTGTTTACATGTTGTTAACAGCTTCTTTCATACTAGAAGATTGGAGTCAAGTGGATGTGAAAGAAGTGGTACAGCCCACAAAGGGTAAAATATTTACTATCTGGTCTTTTACAGAAAAAATTTTGCTGACCCCTGCTCTATACAATTAGGTTCTGAGCAGGAGAGCATTAGAAAAGTCTATGCTCATTTTCTTTCAGCTCTCAATCCAAATCCCCTTCCTGTTTTCAGCAGGATTACTTGTGCCCGTTGGGGAAACAAGAATGATTGTCAGTATTCATTTGCTATCAGAGCTGCCTTTGAACTTCAGGAAAGTCGCCATCTTGTTTTTGTTCACTCCTCTAAAGCTTAGTGTCTGCAACATGAAACACTAGTAAGTTCTTTAAACTTCTTGTTATCTTGAGACAGGGCAAGACCTTTACCCAATTTATTTAGTTATGGAGGAGGAGGATGAAAGATTGGGTCCTAAGTGTTATTCAGTGGCATGACATGGTTTTCCCTGGAAGGCAGCCAGAACTGATGCTTATGAGGTGTTTGTCTGATGAAGTGTACCCCTGTGACACTAAGCAGAGCCTGGAGGAGGTGGCAGTCCATCTTTCTAACTCACATTTGATTTACAAATCAGAAGAATGTGCAAAGCCCATGGAAACCAGACCCACCCCTAAGACAGTCTAACAAGGAAATAATGACCCCCGCTTGTGAATTACCATTTGGAAGGTGGGATGATTTGGCCTGTTGTTGAAGTATATTATAGCATTTTCATGAAAGCAAAATAGAGCCTGGGCAACTGCTGACTAGGATGTTTGCTTCAGTAACTGGAAGTCTGGAAAATAATTATTAGCCAGTGTTTGTGGGTTACAGAGAAACTATCTAATTAAAGGAAGCTATGCAGTGAATGTATGGAAACTTTAACATAGTTCACAAAAACAGAAAAACAAGCAAACTTAAAAAGATTGGGAGGTAAGGAGGGAATAATTAATACTATGTCAAAGTGCCTCCAGGTTTAAATTCTACCTTCCAAAAAGTAAGATGAACCCAAATATTTGACAATGAAATTCTCTTATAACAGGATTTCATTATTTCAGAAATGTAGACGCGCCATGAGCTATTTCCTGCTTTCCCACTGCCCTCACCTTCAATCTTACAGCCAAATCAAAATTATACATTCTCTGTATAATTTCACGAGGCTCTAAGAACTGATTTTAGTTCTGGCCATGAAAATTCTATAATATTTCTATAGAATTCTATAGAGTGTTTGACAGTATTTACAAAAAGTAAAAAAATGTGGCTAGGTGAGGTCAGTATAAAATATAATGATTGTATTATTTGTGTTACTGCATTAAATTTAAGTAGTGTTTTAGTTTTTCCAATTAAAATGTAGTATGTTTATTATAGAAAATTTTGAAAACACAGAAATTGAATGAAACAAAATTAACCTCCATAATCCTTCAGGTCAAAGACAACATTACCTTTTCAGTCTTACTCTGTGATTTTTTTTTTCACAGTGTGATTTACTCAAAGTTTAGTATAGTCTCTTGCTTTTTCACTTAACTGTATCACATAATTTCCAGATAAGACATTTACAGTTATCCAGAAAAAGCCTTAGAGATGGATAGGCGACCTGTTGGAATATTTGGATATTAAGAATAAAACTGAATTCAAAACCAAATACATGTTTTCTGAAGTCATAAAGTAAGTAAAATTTTGGTAACTTTCTTTTTACATTTCATGACTTCCTTTTTGGCCATGATCTGATGATCTGGGTGAGAAACCAAAATAAAAAAGAAGGTTGGAGTGGTAAGGAGGGAATGGAGAAAGTAAAAGAAAGAAAGAAAAGTCAAGAAAAAATGAGAAGGAAGAGCCAGAAAATTAAAAAGAAAACACCACATTCCCAAAATACATCTGGTCCTGCTGAGAGTAATAGCATTTGTGTAAACGTGTAGACAAATCCCTGAGCTAATGTTAAAAAAACTATCTCTTTGATATGTGTTGCATTAATTCCATAGTATACACATTTGAAATCCTGTAAAGAAAAGTACACTCAGATCACAATTCATTTTTTTAAAAAACAAGTCTTTTAACTTAATTTTGCATTTCACTTTTTCATTTTTTTATTTTAATGTGGGCAGTCTAGATGAGGAGAGAGGGCCAATGCAAGAGTGGTGTTGAGCTGTGAAGAGCGGTCTCCATGCAGTGACTTCTTCCCAAGCCTGCTGATGGGTCGCACAGCACGGCTGGGACCCGTCTCAGAAGCAGGCTGGCCCAGCACAAAAATTATAGGCTGTGATGTTAAAAAGGAGCATTTGCTTCTGATGCTTGACTTTCTCCCATTTGTTACATTGTCCACAGAAGGTTTTTCGTAGCAGTCGTCTTTTCTGAGAAATCTATGCACTACTCCTGTGTTCACCCATGATACAGACCCCAAATGCCACTTGCTGTCTTTCTGGGAACCGGGGGAGAATGTAATCTGAGCTTTTCAGGGTCTATCTCTACACTGCAACATCATAACACTGAAGTGTAGATTTATAGCATGCTTTATGTATATTTTCTTAGTCCCAAGGCCCCCCTTTTTACAGATACATACACAACATGTCATGTAGAAAATATAAATTGTTGATCGTACAGGCACTTTCTTCCTTTTTAAACCTTTCCAAAGGTCTTTTTTGTTAAATACACCCAGATGCCGTTTGACAGATGAGGGGCTAATTGCTCTGTGAATTACCTCTATCGATTCCTGTTTCATGTTGAGCCAAACAAACAAAAGATATTAATGCTTTGAAAAAAATGAATGATGACCTTTCTCTGCAAACACAGCTTGCGGTCTCTGATTATTGGTGATTCCAGAGAGCAGCGGTCAATCGCAATAGCTGTAACGCTATGATCACTATAATAAGCTTGCCTGACCTTCTCTGCCATGTTAAGTGGTTTAAATTTATTTGCCCAACAACAGAAGAGCTTTCATTTAAAGTCACAGAACATTCAATTCAATTTAAAGATGTAGTGTCTTCTTTCCTCTTCTTCCTTTCTGGTCGCTGTCCCCACTTCATATACCTCTTTGCCAAGTCTGCTAATAGTTTTACTGTTATAAAATAAGCCTCAGACCTGAGAAACACATTCCTTCAGTTCTCTTTAAGATTCTGGTTGGCATTTTCATGTTTGACTTGTTCTTTCTTGTTTTAAGACACTCAAGACATTTTGTTTTTCCTCTTTATGAGTTTTGTCCAAGGTTGAGGTTTAATGTCCTATATAATTTATGAAGCAGAAAAAGTCAAGATTCCAAGGACTGTGGTGTTAAGTGCCCCAGCCTGTGAACCAGGGGCCCAGTTCCACTTTTTTGTCCTTAATTAATGGGACCTTGAACCAGTTATGTTTTTTGTCCCCAGAGCAAGCCCTTCTAACTCCATAAATGGGGTGGAAGATTGGGCAGGGTGACCCCCCTCAGGACATCTTTCCAGTTGGAACGCACTTATGTCCCAGATCTCTCCACTTAAACAATGGTCTCACATATATGGCAGACTTATAACTTGGCAGCTGAGATAAAATGATGGTGGGGCCTTTAAGGGCTTCCTGATTTTTTCTCAACAAAGCTTTATGATGGTGAAAAACGTGTAAACCACAAACGGCTAAAGCCCTGAATGGTTAGGAAGTGGATGCAACCCCCCATCCCCTTGTTTAAGTGGAAATCTCTTGAAAAAGGTACCCCTGACATTTCCACTAATTTCCTGGTAAAAGACACGCCAAAAATACCATGGAAGTAGTTTCCCTTAGAATACTTTGGTTCCTGTGCTATAAGATCAAAGCAGGAAGTGAAGAGAAAAACACCGCAAATAATCAAAAGGCTTCCTGCCTTAGTTTGACATTCTCAAGCAGTTAGGTCTGAATTTAGATAGGGAGCTGAGCGACTTTAAGGTGACTTTCCTTAAACATTGTCTCTAGTTTCTACACAAGACAGTGACTGAAAATACTGCCCAGTCCTTCTTTAATCATACTTGACTTTGCTATGTTAAGTTAAAGAAAATGCCAGGCATGGTTCCTGCTTGTGTGGGGTTCCTTGCTGTGCCCCCAAAGTACCAGGCTCCTTTTCAGCATTAGGATATTTGCAAATACTATGTGCTTTCTCTGCTTAGAGGGCCCTTCTATACTTTTTCCCCTTCAGACTCCAACTTAAGTGCCTTCCAAAATCCCTACTCATTCTTTAGAATTTCTCATGGCATTATTGCTCTTCTTCCAGAAAGACTTTCATAGCACCCTATCAAGGATTCACCGCAGTACCCAAGGCACAGTTTTATCTCAGCACTTTGCACATCTATTTTATTTGCTGCTCCATTTATCGCTTTCCTCCAGAAGACTGCACTTTGCATATCAAGCCTCTGTCATAGAACTTGGGGCTTAGGAGGTGACCAACTGAAGTTTGAGAATTATTAAATGAATGAATGAATGAATTTTATTTTATCAGATAATTAATGCTATACAGCAAACCATTTCGAAAGTCGGTAGCTTTAGATAGCTAGAGTGGACAATCCCTTGTGCATCTGTAGACCATTTGGGACTTCAGTGATCATAGCCACGCTTGGCTGGAACTGATCACTCGGGATAGCTCTGTTCTCTGTGTTCATCATCTTCTGCTTGGGACGAAGAGTGCTGTCCAGGCATGTTCTCACGGTTGTGGCAGAAGCACACGAAGCAAAGCAATAATATGCAAAGCTTCTTGACGTGTGCTGTCCGCCCACCTTATTCTGTTGGCCACAGCAAGTCATATAGGCAACCCTAAGTCAAAAGATAAGTACATATACTCTTCCCTTTAGTCCCGTGACAAAGTCATGTATCAAAGGATCAGATACAAAGAGAGATGAAATATTGGTCACGGTAATAAAACAAAATCTACCAGGAAGAATGTGCTGACAACCACATCAAGATAAGAACAGAAAATTTGGTTACCAACCATGAGATCCATTTGAACGAACGCCAGTATTATCTACTTTATGCTCCTATCACCAATATATGACCCAGCCACTTTAATACATATGCAGTCCACAAATATTTAATAAATTTGATTGATCATAGGTAATAAATAGGGCAATCACAATTGGAAGAATTGTGGTAAAATTATTTTTATGTTTTTATTTAAAAGAAAATACATATGGCAGGCAGATGTAAGTGTTATGAACACAAAATGAAAAGGTAAATAGTAAATGATTATTCTTTATGAATAAAGGTACTTTTACTTTTGTTAACATATTTCAGCATGGAAGTTGGCTTAAACATTTTCAAGCTCCCAGTAGTAACTCACACAATGACTGCTTTTCCCCTAGATGCCCTCTCATTTCACTTAGAACAAGCTTGGAGAAATGTCAGATAGGCATTGCGAGGGCTTCTTTGCAGAGTTTCTGCTCAATCAGAGTTGATATTAAATCTCCAAAGTCCAGGCGTTGATTTACCAGGAAGAGCATAGTTAACTTAAAAGCAGAAAAAGCCCTGGCAGTAATCAAGCCCTGTGAATTCCTGGCCCTCATCCCTGGAGGCCCACTCAACTGGGCCAACCCCACACTATGCACACAGGATTGGTGGTCCTCTTATCATAGAAAATTCCACCAGTGCGGCCAAAATATACACAAGGAAGCACACAAGAAAAAATGTGAATATAATATGCAGGCCTGTGAATTAAGTTTTATGAAAAGAAAAAACAAGGAGGGCAATTTCACTTAGCTCTTTTTCATAGTTCATAGGACAAGAAATAATGGGATAAATTGTTTGTCAAATGTGAGTAGTTTTACTATTTTTAGTGGCAAATTAGGCATTGAAAGGGCAATTTTAAAGTCTCTTAATTTTTCCCCATGATCAGATAATTTAAATTCTACTATAAATAGAAACACACATTTTCCCATGATGTGCCTTTCACTTCACATACTAAAATAGTTGTATTTGTTAAAGATATGCAAATCTGAGCATTCTCAAAACTTCTTTCTCACTTGACTTCAGTTTATAATTAACTATAGTATCAGAATCCTGCTCTATAACTACGAAACATTAAGTCCCACGAGGCAACAAGATGCCTGTTGCTGTTTTCTTGGAATCCACCTGCATTTCGGAATCTCATACTTTCGATTTCAGAAAAAGTAAAAGATGAGAATGTGCTATCCTCTTTGGCCAGGCCCAGCTTCCCTGATTTGTTTCAGTATGTGTTAATAGAATCTTCCTTACATGGGCCAACTTCAGGGCTTTGATTTCTCCACGTTTCTCTGTGTCTATAATTCCCCTGCGTTTTCTGCTAGGAAAGAACTTTTAAGCAATGAGCTGAATGAGTGTGCACATGTTGAATGCGTGTTCTGATTCTATTTGAGCAACAACATTTTGACAACATTCTCATAAGCATTTGTAAAATTGTGAGAGCCACCTGGACCTAGAAAATGCAAAAATTCTTGATAAATGTAATGCGATGGGGTCAACTTCTTTCCCATAGCTTACAAAACATTAGAAATTGGTTTATTGATGGGAATTAACACGGACCAAAGTCCTCACTCATTCTTCACTGCTTTGTCGTATTACTGTACAACATGCTAAGATGCTAGTTGTAGGTGGGACAGGGGAGAGGAAATTGATAGAGGGGAAACCAAGCTACTTTACAAATATTCGCAGCTGCAGCTTTCTGTAGCCATGCAGTCCACTCTTTCCAGTGGACTTTAAAAAGGCAAATTCATGAGTTATTTCGCCATATAAGGGCATCAACTCTTAAGCATCCCAAAGACCTCAGGAACTGCATTACCACAGCACTCCCTAAGGTCCAAACACAGACTTTTGTTCCCTTTCCACATCCCTATCCCTAAGAAAAGAGTTTTCCCACTAGCTAAAATAATGAAAAACATTCTCAGACTAGAACGCAAAATATTTATGGCTTGAATATGATCCTATTCTCAGGAGAAAAAAAAAAATCAATGTATCGAATATTTACAGTTTGATATTAAAAAAGCTGTGAAGCTAACCTATTTGGGACTTAATTGCATGCAAAAATAAATAAATAAAATGTGCAAGGGTAGCTGAGTTTGCTGTTGTTATTCTCCCTAGCTCTTTGATTTGTTAAACTAATTTCAGGGAAGAATCCTTAAAAGGCACAATACACTAGCCCATATCAAGTCATTGGTTATCTCTGAACTGGAACCTTGCTTTTTAAATCCTGTCTAGGTAAATTACCTTTCCAGTGCAGGGTATTTCCTTTTAGGAGATTCCTTGGGAAGAGGCTCCAGGGAACTGACTAACTTTTTAATGGTTCACTCAGATTAAGAGGAAGGAAATGTGAACTCCTTTGGGGGGAGAGGCACCACTCTAGGCTGTCTGCATCCTGTAATTCTTCCCAAGTCCGTGAATCATACTTTTAAGACTCCTTTTCAAGGGCATTTGTCTTCCTTTAAGAGAAGGCCAAAGCAGAAAAGACAACGTTTAAAATAGGTCTCAATCAAGCTTTAGCCATAAAAACAATTGCATGGTTCTCTCGCTGATTACCCGGGCAAGGTTGCTCCAGGATTCCTTACCTGCGTGACTCTTTGCCATGCTAGACACTTGACTGGGTCACTTTCTTCCCTTCTTTGGTTTCAGGATTAAAATGATTTTTAATATCAAAGTGTCTTTGAGCTACAATTCTGTACCACTCTTCTTTTTACAATCCGCCACTGAGACTGATTTCACTTACGCCATAAGCATTGGAAGAACCAAGCTACCATTACAATATTTTTTGAAATCATTTTAGATTGAAATCTCGCCTTCAAAATGATGTACATAGACAATTATAGGGCATTTTTACACCTTTTCCACGAAGGCATGAACATTTCTGAAAAAAATTATTTCAGTGAATAGAGTTTATCTGACACTGATGTATCAGATCATGCAAACTTCTATAGAAGTATGAAGTAACAAGAGTACATTTCTAAAAGGCTTCCATGTTGCAATATCAATTAACCACCCAATAAATTCTATTTTATTGAGCATCTATTAAATGTTGATATGAGTAGCACTCAAGCTAAGGGTGGAAAAGCACCTGTCAAAATGTGTGAAAAGGCAAATACATGATGACATGGAGCACCCACAGAATGCACACCACCAAGACTGAACCCTAATGTAAACTATGGGTTCTGGATGATAATGATGTGTCAGCGTAGGTCCCTGGGTCATAACAACTGTATCATTCTGGCAGAGGGAGCCTCTGCCTGTGAGAAGGCAGGGGGTGTTTAGGAAATCTCTGTTCTTTCCTCTCGATTTTACTGTAAACCTAAAACTGTTCCAAAAAAGAAAGCTTTTAAAAAATGATCAACATGGGATCACACAAAGTGAATTTGTCTTATATTTAAATTAACAGAATGCTCAGGGTTGATTTGGACACATTACCAATACTGTATTTGCAATTCTTTAATCTAAAAGTCTCTAGAAAATCGACATTTATTTTTTATGATGAAGGGAACTTTGGCAGCCAGTGTGACATAACTTGAACTCACTTGTAGAAAAATGTGAGCCAAGCTGATGTGGAGTATGCATAATTTTTCTTTTATCCCTGTTAGTGTGAGCATTCATATGTGTCGTTGCAGACATGTTAATGGATGCCATCCTAGACCCCGCTGGTGATGGCAGATAATATTTGGATATGTGGCCAGGTTATCTTCCAAAATCCCAACGATCCTGAATTACAAAACACATCTCACCCCAAGAGTTTTGGGCAAAGGATTGTGGGCCAAATACATTGAGATAGAAAGGAAGGAAGGAAGAGATGAAAGACTAGAAAACAGCTGAGTTCGTCCCTTCCCTGATTTCTTGTGAGATTTTCATGCTAGAGTTCCATGCAGATCCACATTATTGTTATATAATGGACATTTTTTTAATTAAAATTTATTGTTGGTGGTAAAGTATAAAAACTTAGTAATATAATTGTGATTTCTACTTAGATGTATCTTAAAGGTTTTTATATGAGTGCCTGTGGCTCACGTTTTGTTTCTGTGTATCTATTCTAACACAGAAATAAATCTTTCTTTCGTCTCATTCTGGGTGGAAAAGTAAGAAATGTGAGGCTAAAGAGTTAAAGTATAAATGAGGGAGCTGTTGATAAAAAGAAAAAAGGAAGAAGGAAAGGAGGAAAGGAGGGAAAGAGGAAAGTAAGAAAGGAAAGAAGGAAAGAAGGAGGGAGGGAAGGAGGGAAAGAAAGAAGAAAAGAAAAAACATTCTAATCGGTAGGATCTACATTAAAATGTTTCTTGGTGCTTAAACAATCTTGAAAGAAAATATGTCAGAGGCAAATTCTAATATTCTAAAACTACAATTCCATAAAAGCATAAATTTAAATCTAAATCATTTGGGAGAAAATATTTAAATACCCTACATTTTTGTTTAGAGCTGATATCTATAAAATCTGTTATATTACATGAACCCGTATTATAGAGATTATATATACAAATATTTTATTGCTTATGCATAAAACATGATTTGTTGGGGGATATAAACCATGGCTTTCTCAGGTATCACTGCTACTTGATTGTTCTGAGTATTGGCTTTCTGACAGGGTTTGGAATGAAGCCATTTTTATTAATTTAGTTATTTTTGCTGATATAAAAGGCCGTCTATCATGTTAATGATGTATCGGTCTGCGGTCCCACCGAACAATAATTACAGAATGTTCCTAATAGTAAATCATTTGTCACAATCACAGCTCAGTACAACAACCTTTTGTTGAGCAGGGGAAGACATTATCTGAATAGCAATACACCTTTATGCGAACTGATTAGAGAGGGCTTACACCAAGCAGTCAGGCAAAGACCTGAGAGTTCCATGTTGGAGCTGCCCTTCCTCAAACCTCAATGTGGGGAGGCGCACTGTGACCTGCTGAATTTTCTCTCGTGCTAGCCTATTCGACACGATAAAACCAAAATATTCTGCCCAGGAGAGAATAGACTAAGACTAGGTTTCCTAAGAACCTAAAAAAGACACGCCTCTGAAAAGGAGGAAAAACAAAGTGATCAGAAAAGGGAAAATATTAAAAGTTTTACTTCTGTTTCATTTTTTTTTTTTTTGTAGCAAGAACTGGACAAAGAAAGGATACAATATGCAAAAATAAATATTGAAGTTAACAAAAAGGAATCCATATCTAAATTAAGTGGAAGTCTCATCCTCAGAATAACGGTCAGGTTCTTCTTTGTAAAGATTCACAACCTGATTTGAGTTATTCTTGAACTGTATTTTTAAATCATAAAAACAAACATTTATTAAGTGTTTCTACGTTCGGGGAAACTTTTTTTCAAAACAGACTTTTTTTTTTTGTTCAAAGCATAATAGATGTACATGGTTTTGAGGTACCTGTGACCGTTTAATACATTCATATAGTTTGTTAAATTCAAATCAGTGTACTTGGGATATCCGTGGCCTTAAATATTTGTCTTTTCTTTATGTTAGAACTATTTGAATTCTTCTTTTCTGATTATTTTGAAATACACATAGATTATTGTAAATGATAGTCTCCCTGCTGATCTAACACTAGGTCTTATTTTATATATCAAACTGTATTAAATAGACTTTAATATTTTAGAACAGTTTTAGGTTAATGACCAAACTGAGTGGAAGGTGCAGAGATTTCTCATACAGCCCTTTCCCCCTCCACAGCCTCATCCTCCGATAGAGGGGTACATTGTTAACAGTTGATAAACCTGCATCGACACACACTGTCACCCAAAGCCCACAGTTTACATCAGGAACTCTCTTAAGCATTTAATATGCGTTAATTCTTCTCAGTCTCAAAATCTTTGATATAGCTTCATCTTAGAGATGAGGAAACTGAGGCACAGAGGTGTTAAATCCTGCAGCTACAAACTGTGCAGGAAAATAGGGTGATTTCTGAGAGTTGGCCAATTTCAAACCCTAACCAGTTGATTAACCGCCTCTCATTATTGAAGTGCCCCAGTGAAATAAATGGACCACACTTGTTGTGTCCCCATATGTTTGTTGATTGCTGGTGAGATGATGTCAACCATGCTATTCATAGTTTGGCAACAGTATTCTCATTTCGTGGACAAAGTAACCAAACCTCAGAGGAGGAAAGGCTAGGCGGATTTCAATGCAGGTCCTTTGGCACCAAGCCTGTCCTGTCACATGATCTCTGCCCCATATTCTGTAGGAAAAGTTACCCTGTTAATGAGTAACTGAGTCATGCATAGCTTTGCTTGACACTATGTTTTTTATAACATTGACACCCAAACATGAGGTTCATGGATTTTGTAAAAAAAAAAAGCCAAAAAGCAAAACGACTAGCTTCACTTTAAAGGTATGTACTTCTATTTTTCATTTTCTAAATATGTGGATTGGTGATTAGAAATTTTATTGAGAATGAAATCGAGTTAAGTACATATACAAAAGGAAATTCTAAAATACTTGTTCACTAAGCCCAGTGACTCAAAATAGCCTCAAGATCAATTAAAATATAGGGACTAGTAGGAGCCCTAAGTTGTGCAATGTTTTAAAAAGAGTATGTTGCAGTTAAAGAGGGGTTATTTTTTTTTTTCTAAAGAATCAACAATGGAAATTGTTCTTGAAGTTTATGCAGAGGAAAATGGTGTGGGGTACAAAGTCTACGCTTTCCAGTTTTCTTTGGATTTTAAAGAGCCACACCTTAGAGCTCTTGCTCTTTAATTATCCAAAAGTGAATTTATAAGCCTCGAATTAGCATTAAATGGAATAACTTGTAAGTGCCCACTCCCCTGAGACACTTACCACTTCTTTTATTGTCTAAAAATCTGTTGGAGGTATCCAAGGACTCCAACAGGCAAGCCATATTGCTTTTCTAGTTCCAAATCCAAAATATTATTAAAGTACATAGGCAAGTGCATATTCTTATAAATTTTTGACAGCCACTGATAGCCATCAGGAAGTCCTAGGCCAAAACTTGAAGTCAGGGCATATCGAAGGACCAGAAAGTTGGTTTTTGCCAAGCTGTTGCAGCCAGCCACCTTTCCTCGCATTGGTCAGGTAGCCTGAATGTAGACCTCACAGCTGCTTCTCGAAGGAACTCAGTTCAAATACACAGGCATCCTTGGCATAGACACGGAACTGCTTCCGAAGGGAAGAAGTCCCACAAAAAGAAAAAAAAAAAAAAATCAAATGGCTTCCTCTTGCCCCAACCCCGCTGTCCCCTACCCCTGTGTTCTGTCCAGAAGAAAAATCCCTCAGCCGCAATGGTTGTTTTTATTAAATTCTCCTCAATAAAAAGCTCAGGCAGGATTTATTAGGTACTCAGGGCGGACGTTTAGTATTTCGCCAGTTATTAAGTGAAAATCAATAGAAAGCAAAGAAAATGGAAGTCACTGCACTGTTAGCGCACCGTTGTCGCCCAGATATTATGTCGGCTGTCTTGTAGATTCATGACAGACGAAAGAGGCCGGGAGAGAACTTTCTGCTTACATTGCACGAGCCAAAGTGGGGTTATTCATTAGAGCAGGCAGCCGGCCAGATGGATTTCCAGTTCAGTTTTACCATTTATCTTTAAAACGCCTGTATCGAGTGAGAAAGAACACTGATATTATGTGATATCAATGGCAGGTTTATGTATCTAAATCAGGATTTATTGTTATTTTGTTCCAAAGACCTTTTTTTCTCAAGAAATACCATTTCACTGGAAGAAAATAATAGCTAAAACCTTGTCAAAGATAACCTTTCATGCTGTCCGTGCACCACTAGCTGTAAAACAAATAGAACCCAGTATATAAATAGTTTTAACCACATCCTTACAAATCATTTCTTCTGAATCTGTTTCCCCCATTTCAATATATATTTTTTTTAATGCCTCAGACATGATTTGGGGTGGTTTGGTGTTTTCTTTGCCTGGAGTTTAGCTCTAAATAATGTCAGCAATTGTTTTAATTGCATTTAAAATCTTGAGCTGTTCGGTGTCCTTCTGTGGAATGCTATGTTTTTCAAAAGCATTCTTTGGAAAAGCAAAGTGGTCTGTTGTTCTTTTCTTCCCCTGCTTTGGAATGAGCTTAAGAGTCAAAAACACCCATCATCTTTTTTCAACTACTTCAGAGTCTTCAAAAGCAAGGATGTGTTTTCCTTTCACTAGAATTGACTTTTTTGGCAGCTTCCGGTTTTTCGATTGCTTCTCATCTAAAGGACAGATTACAACAGACCCAAGCAGATCGGATCTTGAGTCAATCCTGTTAAGTAACTAACATAGCCAAATGCCAGAATGAAACGTTATACACTCTTTATAAATGGTTCTCAAGAAAGAATACAATCCATATATCTGTAAAATGTCATTAGTGACAATTTATAATTGGGAGAAAAATTACATCTGGGTTTTGATTAAAGCTACTGCTAATAAAAAATCATGAACGTATTTTTAAGCTACCTTATTTTTACCTTTTTTTCCTTTGTGTTTGGGAAAAGAAAAGATAAATTTAGCTTTATATGAACCAATATTAGAAAGCAACCAGACATGTAAGTTTATTTAAAACTCAAAATTCACTTCTGAAATGGCACTAAGAAAAATTCTCTAGACATCAATTGAAACTTTTTGTTCCCATTAAACAAAAGTGATATTATATTGGAAAGTAAGCAAAGAGAAGTATAATATCGATTATAAAATATTTGTTCCCTGATACTTTTTCTTTAACGAGGTAAATTCTTCAATCAAATTGAAGAGCTTGATTTTATGAGAAATCTCTTTTTACAGTTTTGTATTTAGCAGCTTGTCTTTCTTTAAATCGCTATTGATGATACAAATTATGTTTTCTGCTTAGATGTCATCCTCAAATAAAAACAGGGTATGATCTTTTTAGTTATGATCTTTTTGCTTCTTTAGAAAAACCATTCTAAAACCCTGAGTGTAGTTATACATGTGTCCCTGGAGCTGCTGGTGGGAGGTAATATAATCTAGTGCTTAAGAAATGGGCCCTGGAGCTGGCTTATGTAAATTCAAACCCAGGTCTGTCAATCCCCAGCTGTATTATTTGGGCAAGTGATCAGAGTCCTATGCCTCAGTTTTCTTATCTGCATAGTGAGTATAATACTCCTACAGCTTTCTAGCCAAGAATTAATGGGTCAATATGTGTAAAATTCATAGACTATCGCTGGCCTGATATTAAGTCCTCAGTCTTAGCTAGCTATTATCTTTGGATGTACAAAATCCAGAACATAAAGTTTACCATGTTGATGCTTTGGTTTTCCAACAGAATGGAATGTAGCACCATTGAAGATTCAATTAACTTTCCATTTTCCTATTTACCCATGTCTTCGGTCACTGCAAGGAGATATCATCTTAAGATTCAGTTATAATGAGAATCCCACTTAAGCAAAATTTGGTAGTAAATAAATTTACTTTAAAAAACCTCTTTTTCATGGGATCAACATTCAATGAGATAATAATAATGGTCTCTGAGCATAAGCACAGCTGTTGTGATAACAGTAGTCATGAGGCTTAATGTCTGATGGAGGACCTATTTATAGGCATCTTCTTAATTTGTTGAAAACAATGTGTAGTTATTTCATTCTAGCAAATAACACTAGTACTACCTGCACATATGAGAAAGAAATGATACTGCTAACTAATATGACTTGGGCCATAAGAAAACTAAGTCACGAATGCCAAAGAAAATCAAAGTTGGTGACCTAGATTCATTGCCCATATGCATCATGTCACTTGAATACTTGCCAAAGCTGTCTTACTTTGACTTTATAATATTAGCCCAATAGCCTTTCATCTTGCTTACCCTATCTAGATTCTAAGTTTCTTAATGGTAGAGTGGGTATAATATGCCTTTCTTATTCACCCTACTGTTGAGAGCTGAAGGAGAGAGCATAGAGCTCTCATTCAAAGAAAGCAGTACTTTAGACTAGCGGGAAAATAGGTAGATTTAAAAACACAGCGATGTTATGAAAGAGTAACTACTGTCTACTTTGATGCCTGTTCATAGGTACTCCTACATTCTTTCAACAAAAATTGTGTGAGTGCCAAGGACAGGGAGATTCAGAGCCTAAGCTAGTGTTAGGCTGCCTGGCCCCTCACCCCTCTTTCCTTCTTGGTTACTACAAGATCCAGGCTAGTGGTTTAACCTCTCAGACCCCCAGATTCTTCATTTGCAGTATTGGGATAATGATGGTACCAAATTATGTACTAAGTGAGACAGGCAGTACATGCTCATGTATTAAATGAGATCATACATTCAAAGTTCTGAGACTAGTGCCTAATAAACACACCATGAATATTTTTATTGCTAATTTGATTTCTGTGGGCACAGTATGATGCTGATCAATGTGAAGACAAGTCCCTGACCTTATGAGTTGATCATAAAACCAACCCTTGGTTGATCAGACAATTCAGATAAGCACACAGGCAACTTTTTACAGGGTGGGAAATTAATTAAAAAGGACAATCTAACTCTTGTTGAAGGCATGAGGCAGAGGTAGGAAAGCTTTCCTTGTGGAAATGATAACTAAGCTGAAAAGTTAAAGAGGAAATCAGATGGTAGAGAAGACCGCTGTAGACTGTGGTGTTTAAGTAAGAATGCTCTGTAGTGATGGAATGGTCTACAGATGCCCTGTCCAATATGGTAGCCACAAGCCACATACAGCTACTGAGGACGTGGCTAATGCATAAGAGGAACCAAATATTTGGTATTAATTAATTTTAATTAAAAAAATTAAATAGCCACGTGAGCCTAGTGGTTTAAGTGTTGGGCAGCAAGCTCTAGAAAGAGGGGAAAATGTGTGAAGGTGTAGAGATGTGAGGGTTCTCATAAATTGAAGACCTGATATTTTGAAGTGCAGCGCAAATTCATGAAAGATGAGACTCTTGGAAAATAGCAGAGGCAATGCATGGCTTACTGTGAAGCTCAGGTTCTCACTGAGGGCCGTGGAAAACCCTTGACTGACGGTAAGAAGGAGAATGACACACCAGTTTTTCATTTTGTAAAATCTCGTTAGCTGTAATTATAACGATGGCTGGAATTCTCAGCACTTTATAGTTTACACACTTTTCTAACTTGACCTCACTTAATCTTCAAATCAAGTTTATGCGGTATATCTATAACCACATTTCCTTTTATATATCTTTATGTATTTTGGCTTCAATCAGCAACCTAGGTTCTTGCCACTATGCCTTCACTGGTTTTGGAAGACAGATCTGATAAAAGCAAAGCATTCATATGATAGTAGTTTCCAGACTCATTCATGAGAATGTTTGATAAATCACTTTGCAAAAGAGCAGCAAGTTACTTCCAAAGAAATGTTTAAGAACCTTTCTCCTAAATGTGACCTGCCTTGAGAGGTACAAAGGCGTCCCCAGTCGTGGTCCCGTGGGCCATCCACCTCTGCTGGCACATTAGTGATCCCCTCCTGCTATTGGCCGTGATCGCGCTGGGCTTCTTTGCATGGACTGAGCGATGAGGGACGAGCTGCCCCCGCGGATCTGAGAACTTGCTCTCACTCACACGTCTGTACCCACCCTCGCCTCCCGGACACGCTGGAGAGAGGACCCGGGCCAGACAGGAGTCTCCACTGCAACATGCTGACAGTCCGTGGCGGCTGCACTGACTCTCCCTGTCAGCTCCGAGTAGATAAAAGATGGCATTTGTCCGAGTGGAAATGAGGCAGGAGCACAGCCGTTCTGCCCGGGACCCAGCCCTGCTTCCCAACACACACACACACACAGACACACACACACACACACACACACACACGCATTCGGTTTAACCTAACAAGTCGCTCTGGAAGAATTTTTCAAAAAAGCCACTAACATCTGATTTGATGAGATCAACTCATTTTCTCTCTCTCTTTTTTTTTTAAAGGAGAATTATGAATAAAATCACACTTCCTTAAAAGAAAAAGAAAAAAAGACAAGGAATGTAAATGCTGCACTCATTTAATTACACGCTGGCCCTGTAAGACACTAATGTAAATATTCTGGTGAGTAGGCCTAAGACACTTGAAGTAATTACTTAAGGACTCCCTTTCAAAGAATCTCTCCCTTTTTTTTTTATTAAATGCCTTTTAACATTAGCACTTTCTTCCTGACAAATTAAATGAAATTTCATTACTCTCCCTGGCTTAATGGCATGAGGCTCCCGCGGAGGTGTGAGTTAACCCTCCCCGGACAGCTGACAAGGGCTCCTACGTTCAGTCAAAACGCCACCGTCCTAAACCGTAAGAGAAAGGAAGCTTCCAAGAATCCTTTGTGTTTTTACCAGACCTTCCAGAATGCCTCAGCTTGGATGTTTTTTCAGCTGTGATCCTTGCAAAAATCTAAGAAACCATTGGTATTGTTGTTTTCTGATGTTCTCAAGTTCACAGCAAAACAAAACAAAAACCAAAAAACCACACACACACACACACAAACACACACACCCAAAAACCCAATATCATCCACTAACACAATAACAATGACCACAAGGACAATCGCAAACAGTTATATAGTACTTATTAAATATCTTCTAAGCAATTTACCTTTTTAACTCATTTAAGCTCCCCCCAAAACGCTATAAGTACTATTAATAGCCCCACTCTAAAATGAGGAAGTTAAAGTACAGACTGGTTAGCAATCTACCCAAGGTCACACAGCTAATAGGCAACCGAGGGGGGATTCAACCCTATCAGCCAGCCATTATCATACACGTTTATATATATGGTCATTGAATCCTCAACCCCGGTCAGACATAGAGTTATTTCCATAATCCTTTGTACATTTGTGCAAACTGAGACTCAGAGATGTTAAGGAACGCACTCAAGACCGTGAAGTTCATGTCTATCCAGGATCTTGTATCAGCCCCGTCTTCCAGACAAATGAGCTTCAAAATTAAGTTTCCAAAGGACGGATCTCTAAAAATTTTATTTCTAGACCTACTTTATTACACTCATTTAGAAAAAAAAAATGGAAGTATTTATCTTTAAAAAAAGGAAATAGAGGTTATTATAAATTTGAATTTATTTTTAATATTTTAAGAATTACATTATTAATATAAAGGTATAAGCAAATTATGAAATAACTACTCAGGAACTATGTGGCTGAGGTCCTTGTCCTATAGGTCTCAATATGAGCTAAAAATAAATATGTGTTAATTTTTGTTAAAATACCAGAGGGAGAAGCCTTTACAAAACAAGTACTGCCAGAGTTGTTCTGCTTTTAGAGAGGACCGTGCTTGAGAATCTGCCAGGTACTGAGATAACAGTAACATTGACGAGAACTGAGTTCCCTAACTGGGATCCCTGGCATGTTTTTTATTTAGCTATTTAGCTTCTTTTTTCAGAAGAAATGGTCATTTTTTTTTTTTTTTTTTTTTTGCCACCAAGTTTTACCTCTAATATTTTTGAGGTCAACTTGTTTTCTTCCCTGTTTAGATCAACCTTTGCTTCTCACAATTACTTTTTGAGTTGATTTTATTCTCTCTTCTGTGGGTTCAGTACATTCAGAGATCTAGAGAGCACAGATTCACGGTGAAAGGACATTCTATCTGGTCAACTGAATTTCAAGAGATGGGGCCAACTTTTAATGAGAATGCATTTTTATTTTGCTTCCCTTCTCTCTGTCTGACCCAGGGATATTTCTCTTTGGCTGAAACTGCTTTCTCTAAGCACAATCCTTTTTCCTGTCCATGTCACCAGTAGCCAGGACTTCCCGATGCCGATGTCATGTTCCATCTTACCAAAAGGGTGTCCTTGCTAAGACCTCAGGCCATGTGGAAGAAAAATAATCAGCTCAAAGTTCAGAAGACAAATGTTGCAAGGGGGATTTTTTTTTCTCTTTTTGGTTGTTCTTAAACATATGTAGCTTTACGGATCAGCATGTCAGTGTTTTGAAAGAAGCAAAAGCTTGAATTTATTTTGGTGCAGCTGTCAGATTCTGAGAAGCTGGATCATTTGTTCTCCTCTTGTGAGGTCCAGGTAAAAGTTCATTCCCTCCATGGCCTGGTGCTTCTGACAAACAAAAATCAAGGACCCAAAATAAGTATTTTATCTAAAAAATGTGAACTATCCCAAAACAAACATGAAAAAGCACAGCTGCCAAATTCCACAAGTAAAAAGAGTTAGAGGTTGAGACAGCGCACGATCTCGCTGGGGAGTAATGGGTAAAGTTTGGCCAGCTGCCCTTAGGGCCTTGAGGGACACTCAATCCAATTGCCGTGTCTTAGCGGATGTGAATTTCAAGGTTACACCTGGGTGTTCAAGGGCAGGGCCAAGTGTAATCGGCACTTAGATCATAGATTAATCTTATTTGCCATCTATTAGGTTTGATTCCTTTTCCCTCTCTCCCTCCCTAAAGCCAGGATTATTGTGATAGTTTAAGATAATGGATTCTAACGGAAGAAAGGTCATGCAGGCGTGGAGATTTGGAACCTTAAGATAATATGATTAATCTAAAAGCTTCTTTCTCAAAGGGGAGGGCCGCACTTTTCATATGTCTAATTGAGAGAAGAGAGCTGAAAGACCAAGAAGGAGCAACAGCAAGGGAGTGCAAAGGAACTGAGTCCTTGTCAACAACTGCAATTAATTATCATTGTCAGGATGATCTTTCATTAGTTTTCACACTAATAAGATAGATTTGCCTCATGCCTGAGGCTGATAAAACCTTATTGGCGATGTTGATAAGAGTATGTCAGTATGGAGAACGATCCATGGACATCTTCATTTTATTTTATTTTTTTCTAATTTTCTGAAACTAAATGACTAAGTGGATACTGTTAAAAGTGAGTGTGTCTAGGTTGTTAGGGCTGTGAAGTGCAGCAATAGTCCTTAGAAGTGTGGTTGGCATAATCCAAGCAATGAGTAAATGCTAACCATTGTTATGAATGCTATGAGCATGTAAATACGTGCTATGTATTTTAAGGGATGTAGTTTCATCTTATGCCTTTCAGATATTTCAAGATAACCCTAATTAACTAACTTGGAGAGGTCCATAGTAAGTAAGAATGATATTTATTTATTCATTAATCATGATGCTTGAAGATTCTATAGGTTTCTAGAAAAGAATCCGTTAGTCTTGCTCCATCTGCAAGAAAATTGGGACTTAAATGCAGATGTGGATTTTCTACTACCATTTTTTTTTCATTCTTCTAGAACAGAAGCTTGTTTTTTATTTACTCTTTATTTACTGTAACTGCTAAAATATTTTCACCATTGTGGCTCAGTGTTATTTTGGGGTTATTTAAAATGAATAGAAAGATATATCCCCTTGTTTGAAATACATATGTATGTTATATATATATATTTTCTATATGTGCACATATATATTGTAAAGTCATTTTCATTAAATCCGCTTACTCTGCTTTTCTCATGCTGTTGGACTGTTTAAGGCAAACAACAGAGAAGGGGAATGGCCCTCCGGTGTGACTGATTCCCTCCCTAAAGCTCAGATTTGCGGCTTCGGGGAGAGTAATATGAGATTTTAATCTGTAATATGTAATTTTGTAAATAGATTCTTCCTTTTAACAAATGGAGCTCCCTTGGTTCCATTCAGGATGGAAAAAAGCAGGGCAGGCAACATGTTTTTTCCTGACCCAAGATGACAGAATAGGAGAGGAGCATGCACAGGCCGCGCAGGGCCCGTGCAAGGAACACAGAGTGGCAGCGCAATTAGAACGTGAGATACGGCCGTTTAACACAATCTGGGAGGTAGTAATATATGCCCATCATCATTCGTGCAGATTCTCAAGACTCTGAACAGTGTTAAAGCTGTACAGAATAATTAGTTCTCAATGAGAATCATGCAGGCTAGCATGAGGACCAGCTGCAACATGAGTGGAGACGCCTGCGTTCAAATCAGGCTAACACACAATCACTTCAAGATGCAGTAAAGATAAGGTAGAGCAAATTGATGCTGAGCATATGGAAAAATAAAACACATGCCTCTGGGCAAAACTTCCTTTTTTTCTGGAATTTTGAAGCTTTTTTACTAAATAATGCCGTAATTCATCAACTTCCCAACTTGAAAATATAGTAGTCAGTCATGAATTCATTCTGTAGCTCAGAGGGTAGAAAAAGAGATTTGTAATTTCTGGAACAAAACATTATTTTCCCGCTCTGTAAAACCAAATTTTGATTTATCTTTAAAAGTCTATTTTCAAAAGTGTGTAAAATGGAACATTTGGGAGTATTAAAAAGGCAAAATATGAGGATTCAAATGCTGAGTGCAAGTCAATTTCTGACCAGTTGTTAAAAGTGGTTGAGATTAAAATGTTCCAGACCAATTTATATCCGTTCTTGAACGTTTTGTTTAATTTCAGAGTTTAATGATTGGAAAGAGAAGCAAATAACGTGTGCTCCAGTCTCATTCCTCTCTTCAGAACCCCCACCACAAAACACACCAAAGTGAAAACAAATCGAATACTGGTTCTGCCAACTCCCTTTATTCTAAGCTGGAAAGTTCCAGGAAGGCTTTCTGGGCCCCTGTCTGTAATATTCCTTCTTTCCCTAATCTCATTCCCACTTTCTGATTTTTCCTATCCTCCGAAAGAGGTGTTGGCATTCAGCAACCTCCATGCCTCAAAGCTTTACCTAATATATGATGTGTTTATTCTTCCCAGCCACAGGGCATATCACTCTCAAATGACTGACAACAACTCTAAAATGAGGTGGACCCAAAGTGGGCTCTAACAGTTATGGGAAACCTCTCTAGTCAAACATAAAGCAAATTAATGTGAGCACCTCCTGCGTCTTCATCTAGAAATGTCATAAAATAATAGGCAGGGGGACCCGCACAATGTCAAGGACAGGATTTCAATAGATTTACATATTAAAGGTACAGGACACATTTCATCTGCTCTAATATCCAACTTATAAGTTTCTAAATTCCAATTTCCTTATTGCAAAAATTAGCTCTTATTGTGGGCTGAGTGCACAGATGACTAATGATACAAATGCAATTACACATCTATCTCACCCACCATAGTTTAATTTTAAAGACTGAATTAAGCAAAGACTTAGAAATAATGTGTTTGACTGTGAGTTACCAGTATTTATTCGGTGTCAGAAGGTGCTTGTGTATAAGTATGTATGTCTGAAGAGCGGTGTAGATAAGTAGATGAAAGAAGAGACTAGAGAGAAGAGCAGTGTGGATTGACACATTTTTAGATTTTCACATTAAGTCTGATTCTACCTCACTCTACCAGTGCTGGGGAAAGTGTTTAAAAAAACGTGTTGTTGATGGACTCGATGATTGTTATGCCTTAGGAGACTTACAAAAACAAATTCATCATTTTTTTCGATCTTTGAACCTCTAATATCCTAAAATATCAGGTCTAAAACTGTATCACAAATCCATCTACTTTGTGATTAGGTGGCAGGAGAAGGGATAAGCCTTTGTATCCCTGATCCCCAGCTTGCTTTGGTAAATGCCTTTGTTCTCTGGTTGTGTTTGATATGACTTTCCTACCATCTCAGTCATCAGGCTAACCAAGTAAGTTACCAGCATGCCAAGCGAACACGGGGCACACATATATGCTTTCTCTCTCACTCTCTCTCATGTGCATGAGCACCTAAACACAAGCACTTAATTTTTGGTTATCTCTTCTGGAAGCAATCAAAAGTACCAGATCGCTGTGCATAAAATTAGTAATACAAATGAGCACACAACAAGATTTCTTTTTGTTTTGTTTTTAGTTGCTGCTAGGATGTCCTGGAATTATTTATTTCAAATGCTTTGAGTCAGTTAATGAATGAAGTGCAAGGTAAGCTTTCTTTTGCTTGAATATAAGGCAATTTATCTCTTATTAAAGAAACTAAATAAGGTTTTCAAACACGGCTAAATTTAAGGCGAATAAAACAGTTATGGAAAATATATTGCTAAAAAGAAGAAAAAAGTTTAACAGCTTATCCCCAGAAGATTTCATTAGTTGGATTTTTTTTTTTTATTTTTCTTTCTGTTTTTTTCTTTCTGTTCACTCAGGAGCTATAGCCCTAGTGTTAAGCAAATTGAATAAAATAGTTTCTAAAAAGGACTTTCAAAACCCAACGTCAGCCTTGGGTCTACCGGGATATGCTTGAAAAGTAGTGGGGGAGCGGAATTAGGGGTCTCAATAGGGGAAAGGAATCCCTCAAAAACTGATTCATGTGATTAACTGTACACCTCGGTAAATTCACTTCGAATCATTTAATTGTACAGTTAAAATGGAGTGTTGGTTGTACGTAGATACAGTTGGAGCACTATGTATGTACTCT
>CAUYRT010077205.1:0-53188 GCA_963574885.1 Lepilemur ruficaudatus
AATTAATTTCTTTCTATTATTAGTAGAGACGGGGTCTCGCTCTTGCTCAGGCTGGTTTCGAACTCCTGACCTTGAGCAATCCGCCCGCCTCGGCCTCCCAGAGTGCTAGGATTACAGGCGTGAGCCACCGCGCCCGGCCAAGTCCTTAGAGTTTTCTATATATAAGATCATGTCTTCTGTAAACAGAGACAATTTAACTTCTCTCTTTCCAAATTGAATGCTTTTTATTTTTTTCTCTTGTCTAATTGCTCTGGCTAGGACTTCCAGTACTATGTTGAATAGAATCAGCAAAAATGTGTATCCTTGTCTTGTTCTGATTGCATGGGAAAAAATTTCAGCCTTTCACCATTGAGTATAATTGTTAGCTATGGGCTTGCTATCCATAGCCTTTATTATGTTGAGGTACATTTTTTCCATACCTAATTTGTCGAGAGTTTTTATCAGGAAACGGTGTTGAATTTTGTTGAATACCTTTCCTGCATCTATTGAGATGATCATATGAATTTTGTCCTTCGTTCTATTAATGTGGTGTATCACATTTATCACTATGTATATGTTGAATCATCCTTATATCCTAGGGATAAATCCCACTTGATCATGTTTATCTTTTCAAAAACCAACTCTTAGTTTTGTTAATCTTTTCTACTTTATATCCAGTCTCTATTTCATTTATCTGTGCTCTGATTTTTATTATTTTCTTTTTTCTATTAACTTCAGGCTTATTTTTTTCCCAAATATTTATTGTTATAGAAAGATGTACATGGGTCATTGAGTACAAAAGCAGTTTCCCAACTGAGCATATAATTCCAGTTTTATGAATATACACTGTTATCTTCTATGTTATATCTATACATATACTGAAACATCTCTGGAAGATTATATGCTAAAGCATCATAATGAATACATCTTAATTTACATATCATGCCTTTACTCCATTTTAATTGTACAATTAAATGATTGTTAGTAAATTTACCAAGTTGTACAGCTAAACACATAAATCAATTTTAGAGGATTTCCTTCCCCCTATTGAAACCCCTAATACCTTTCACCAACTACATTTCAAGCATGCCCCTCCCTTCCACAGTGCTCACCACATCCCTCAGATGCGGGTCTACCCCCCTCTCCCTGAATCCCTACTGAACACTGCCATTTGTGCACCATAGTGTTAATCAGTCAGTACCAATTCGATGGCGAATACATGTGGGTCCCGTTCTTCCTGATTTGTGTCACCTCACTTTGAATAATGGGCTTAAGCTTAATCCAGGATAACATAAGCGGTGCTAGTTCACTGTCCTTTCTTAAAATTGAGTAATATTCCATTGTAAACATATACCAAATTTTAATAAATGGGGAAAAACTGAAATCATTCCCACTTCAATCGGGAACTAGACAAGGATGCTCACTTTCTCCTCTTCTATTCAACATAGTGCTCGAAGTCCTAGCAAGAGCAATTAGGCAAGAGGATGGCATTAAGGGTATCCAAGTGGGTGCAGATGAGATCAAACTCTCGCTCTTCGCTGATGATATGATATTATATCTAGAAAACCCCATGGATTCTTCCAAGAGACTCCTAGATTTGATAAATGAATTTGGTAAAGTTTCAGGTTATAAAATCAATATACACAAATCAGAGACATTCATATACACCAAAAACAGTCAAGCTGAAACTCAAGCCCCCCCCAAAAATTAAATATCTAGGAATAAATTTAACAAAAGATATGAAAGACTTATACAAGGAGAATTACAAAACACTAAAAAAAGAAATTGTAGAAGATGTAAAAAGATGGAAAAATCGGCCTTGTTCATGATTGGTAGAATCAATATTGTTAAAATTTCAATATTACCGAAAGTGATCTACAGAATAAATGAAATCCCCATCAAATTACCATCTTCATTCTTTATGGACCTAGAAAAAATAATTCTTCACTTTGTATGGAACCAGAAAAGACCTCGTATAGCCAAAGCAATCTTAAGCAAAAAGAACAAACTGGGAGGCATCAGTCTTCCAGACTTCAAGTTGTATTATAAAGCAATAATAATCAAATCAATATGGCATTGGCACAAGAACAGAAGCATTGATCTTTGGAACATGACTGAGAATGCAGAGATGAAACCATCTGCATATGGTAACCTAATCTTTGATAAACCAGACAAAAATATACATTGAGGAAAAGAATCTCTTTTCCATAAATGGTGCTGTGAAAACTGGATAGCTGCATGTAGAAAAATGAAACTGGATCCTTACCTCTCACCTCTCACAAAAATACACTCAAGATGGTTAACAGACCTAAACCTAAGGCAGGAAACCTTAAGAATCCTAGAAGAGGATGTTGGGAAGACCCTCTCAGACATTGGCCTAGGCAAAGAATTCTTGAAGAAGACCCCCAAAGCAATTAATTCAGCAACAAAAATAAACAAATGGGAAATGATCAAATTAAAAAGCTTCTGCACAGCCAAAGAAACTATCACTAGAGCAAATAGACGTCCTACAGAATGGGAGAAAATATTTGCTCTCTATACCTCTGACAAAGCTCTGATAACAAGGTTATTTTTTTTTTTTTCCCTAGGTCCTTGAGGTGTAATATTAGGTTGTTCATTTGAGGTCTTTCTTCTTTTTTGATGTTGGCATTTATTGCTATAAACTTCTTTCTTAGATCTGCTTTTGCTACATCTCATAAGTTAGGTATGTTGTATTTCCATTTTTGTTTTCTCGGGATATATTTTAATTTCTTTTAAAATTTATTCTTTGACCCTTTGTTTACTTAGAAGCATGTTCAATTTCCACGTATTTGTGGGTTTTCCAAAATTACAATTATTGATTTCTAGTTTCATACCATTGTGGTCAGAAAAAATAATTGACATGATTTCAAACTTTTTAACAATTTTAAGACTTGTTTTGTGGCCTAACGTATGATATATCTTGGAGAATGTTCTGTGCGCATTTGAAGAAAATTTATATTTTGCTACTGTTGGATGGAATGTTCTGTATATGTCTGTTAGGACCGTTTGATTGAAGTGTGGTTCATGTCCAATGTTTCCTTATTAATTTCCTGTTTGGATGACATGTCCACTAGAAAAAGTAGAGTACTGAAGTGTTTATTATTGTTGTTTTGCAATTGCTTCTCTCTTCAGATCTATTAATATTTGCTTTATATATTTAGGTGCTCTGATGTTGGGTGCATATGTATTTATAATTGTTATATTATATCTTCTTGATGTATTTATCACTTTATTGTTATATAGTGACCTTCTATATCTCTTTTTACAGTTTTTTTACTTAAAGTCTATTTTATCTGATATAAGTACAGCTACTCCTGCTCTCTTTTAGTTTCCATTTGTGTGGAACATCTTTTTTCATGCCTTCATTTTCAGGTTCTCTGTTCTGCTTGATCAGTTCTGCTGTTGACATGCTCTATTGCATTTTTCATTTCATTCATAGCACTTTTTAGAACCAGAAATTCTGTTTAATTTATAAATATGTAAAACTTCTATCTGTCTATTAAATTTCTTGTTTTGGTTGTTTATTATTTTTCTGATTTTATTGAATTGTTTCTCTGTACTTTATGTTGGCTGAGTGTCCTTGAAACAATTCTTTTGAAGTCTGTCAGGCAGTTTGCATATCTCCATTTTTGGGGGGTTCAGCTACTTGGAAATTATTGTGTTGTTTTTTTTTTTTTTTTTTTGGTGGTGTTGTCTCCTTGGTGTTTTATGTTTCTTGTTGTTTTATATTGATATCTGCACATTTGGTGAATAAATAACCTTTTACACACTTTATAGGCTAATTTTGCTGTGGAAAGATCTTTCCCTATAGAGAGTTTAAGAGTGTTTGCTGTGTGGTATGCAGTAGTTCTGGCACTGGTGAGGGTGCAGCTGTGCAGTCTCTGTGCAGCTCTGTCAGCTGGGAGCAGAGCAGTATTGATAAAGATTGCAGGAATCCTCAGGGACTAATGCTATGGGTGTCAATAGGGCAGTGAGGGTTGATGGAGTTTTCGGTGGCAATGGCTGCTAAGGTCCTTCTGATCTCTTTTCTCTCACTGTAGAAGTTATGGCTGAAAGGATTCCTCTTGACATTGGGTCTGGCTTGTGGGCTTGCCTGCAGTAACATTGGTTTCATTGTCTGATGAGTGCCACCTATAGAGTGGCCATGGATCTGAGGCCAGAAGTGTGGCCATGCATGGAGGAGCTATGACTCTGGGAGTGGGAATGACCTTGGTGCTTAGGCATAGACTCCCCTGTTGTTGCTGCATTGGTAATAGTATCTGAGGGGTAGATGCTTGTGAAATAGCTGGGGAGCTGAGAACAGGAGCATAGGTGTGTGTAGAGTAACAGTGGCTCTGGGGTTGGGGTACGACCTCATTCTCTGTGGCAGCTGAACTAGTGTCTGGAGTATAGGCATGAGCATTAAGAGGTTAGTTCTGGGGCCAGAGTGCTAATTAGCTTGCTGTGGCAATGATTCTGGTGTCTGAGACATGAACAGGCTCAGTGAACCCACAGAGACTGGGTCTGAAGTATGAACACTTGAAGGGTGGTGAAGCTCCAGGACTGAGGCATGTGAGGGATGGGATAGGTGGCAGTTCCTTTCTCAAAGCAGCTAAATAGCAGTTGCTTCTTGGAAAGGGAGGGACATACAGCAGCCACATCTCTCTCTCTGGGCTTCCCAGATAGGAATGGATGTTGGTAATCTCAGTAACAAGGGATGTTGGTGTCCTCTGCACAGCAGGCTGCTGGGGACCGTGGTGGTGTCCACCATGCCTGGTGCCGATAGCTTCTACCTTTCTTCTTTTCTCCTTGTGGTCTCCTGGCATGTCAGGTATGCCAATCTCACCAGTGATCCTTTCGCTTTGAATGTTATCTATTTTTGTGCTCTACTGTGTTGCTGTAGATGCTTTAATGGTCCCTCAATCCCACTCTTAGCTAATTTTGCTTGTGAATAGCCATCTACTTTTGTTTATTTGTGGGGAGATGAAGGCTGGTATCTCACACTCTACCATCTTGGTTTTTCTTACCCTCAATTTAGTTTCAACTTAATTTTCCTTCTGTTCTCTGTCCCCACGTCCCATCTCTTTGAAGGTAGGGTGTAAATGCAGAGGCCCCAGTTGCTTCTGGAGCCCAGTTTGAGCCCCCAGCATAAGGCAGTTGGCTTGTTCCAGGCAGTTATGACTAGAGTGTTGGTTTCCTGTCTTCAGCTGGATTTGGAAATACCAAAAGGACAGCCTCCCTTTCTGGTCATATTCTGGTATTTCTGTTTGGAGTTGCAAAGGAAGTATTAAGTGTTCAGAAGTAAAATTTCAAACCATCAACCGAACATTTAAAAGTTGGCAACTGTCACAATCGTATAGTACATATGTTGGGTTGTAAAAGGGTGCCACGGATGCTCAAGGTTGTATATCTCCATATAAAAAATGCCCAGTGATCAGGTCTAGAGAGGAAAGCTCTCCTTCTTTGGTAGGGTTTGATACCTCTTCTTTTTTACTTATACTCAATTCCAATATATTTCCCCCAAACTATAACGTAATTGTTGATACATCTATCTGCCTTCCTGATGGACATAGTACCCTTTTTTTCTCTTCATTTATTCTGTCTTCATTTGTTTTTTCATCCATTTAATAAGTATCGTGGTGGCCTTTAGGTGCCAGGTAAACATGCTATTCCACTGGCACATGATGGTATTGTTGTACTAGCTGTGAAATAGCCCCTACACTGAGTTTCCCAGGTGCCCAGCTACCTTGGAGTTGAGCATGGTCCCATAACTCCAATATCTCATCCCAATAACACCATGCAGATGCCCAGGAGTTCCTCACTACATCTACTGCTATGTCCTTGACATAAAGGCAGCACAATACAGGAAGATTTGGGGCTGTGCTGCTGCCAGTACGAAAGTAGACGCTGCTTTTCAGAGCAAGGGGATATGAGGCAGAGACACTTAGATAAAAGGAAAGATAAATTAATTACCTTGTCAAATCTTTCTTCTTAGAGACCACAAATGCAATAGACCCTTACATAATGAACTATCATTTCTTAGTAATGCTGAGTGCCCATGTTCTTCCTTTTCATTGTGTACAAATTTTTGTTCCAAAGGTATTTGTGAATTAGCAGAGATTTCACAACGAAATGGACAAAGGAACATTTTGCAACATTAGATAATTTAAATTGCTCTTACATTTGTGTGAATGTAGGTCCAGATGTTACAATCTTGAAGCATGATACCAATTTTTTACATAGGACCTTAATGAATATTGAACATACCATTATCAATTTTTTAAGTAAAAATACTTAATGAGTTTTATCAAATTTTTAAAAGCATATTTTAGCCTGTTTGAATATTTTAATGTAAAATTTTGTTGTTGATTTATTATGATTTGAATTTTGCATGACTATTATGAAGAAGATTCATGTGAAAATAATTCTCAAATGGATTTCCATAGAAACTATTCTGACCATGAACAACATATTTCTATTTTTGGTTTACTTTAAAATTTCCCTGGAGAGAAAAATTTGAAAGAAGAACTAAAAAATACTTTGTGAATCCAGCTGCTGATTTAACTGAGAATTGCTCTGTATATCATATTTATATGATAAAATTAAAATGTTTTTATGTTTTCTAAAATAAGAATGACTCATCCTGTATAACCATATTACAATGTTGGAATGTTATATGTAGAACTCATGGTTTATTTTCAAATCTACAAATTACTTTAATATTTTTATTAATTATTCCAGTTTCTATTGCTTCAGCAGTGTGATGTTTTTCCAAAATAAAATAATACAAAGACTTACTGCAAAAATCTAAAACCTACAATGATCCAAAACTGATTGCTTACTTTGTATCAGTAGAACACAAATTATGTGAGAAGAATCTTCATTATAGCATCATTATAGCATCTAAAATATAGTCAAGACAAAAATTGTATAAGATATCTCATAATTTATGAGTTTTGTGTGTAACTATTTTATTACTCATCTAAACATCTCCAGACTATCAACAAAGTACCTAGGCCTATGCACATTCAATTTACTTTGTAATTATAAAGATGTGTTTATCCAGTTAGAAGGTAGATTACATTTTATTTAGTGGTTTTTTAGTTTGGTTTGCACCTTTTAAATATTGAAATGCCTATCTCAATTTTTACTCTTCCATGGGTCTCTCTGATGTTACGTCTTACATGGGATGAATGAACACACAGCCTCCCCCAGAACTGACATTGGTGTTAGGTTCTTTGGTTTGTTTTGAGGGAGTTGTTGGGGAGGGTATTTGAAGAATCGATTGTCTGTTGAACTTTTCAATGAAAGATTTAATTCTGCTGTTGAAAGAACTACCAGGCCTCCTACAATTTTTACTGCAGCTTACTGCCTCAGGTGTTAGGTAAAAGTACAAGTGTTTGAGTAGATAAGGAAACCAGAAGAGAGTTAATCTGAAGATATTAGAGTTCACATAGAAATGGTGCCAAAATTCTGAGCATCCCATTTTATATTCCATTTTCATAGAAAGAAACAAGATTGCCAAAGGCAAAAAATAGTCACTAATCACTCTTTGGAAATTTGACATTGAGAAATAAGGTGTAGGGAGAAATCAATCTCCTCTAACCGTCAGAGAGTAACTCTCTGGGGTCATCAGTAGTGTCACAGAGGACAGTGTCTGACACATAATAGGTGTTCAATGAATATGCTCGTTAAATAAACAAATGAAAGAATGAGTGAAATGTACTTATATATGTGAATCACACAAATAACTGAAATAATTAAATTCTGAAAAGGGATTGAATTTAGCTTGGTGTTAAAGGTGAAGTGAGCAACTATGTACCTAGGGCAATCTGGCATCTCTCAAAGTGACCAGTACAATGTGACAAGTGTTTCATCAGGACCAGTGTTGGAAAATCCAACATTTTATTCCCAGCTGTTACTGTTCCTGAGAGGCCACCTAACTCTGAAAATAGGGGAGAAAAGTAGCCGACGCACCAATTTTTTTTTTTCTGCATCTTCTTAGACTATTTAGTTGTCACTACTACACATTTGGCCACTTTTAAATGAGTAGCATCTCCCAGAATTTAAAGGCAAAAATTGATCGAGCCCCGTTTTCCCATTTTTATTTTAAAGCAGTGAATTCAGAGAAAAACGAGCTACATTATCCCTTTACTAAGATATTTCTAGGAATGAGGAATGCTCTCTAGAAAGCCTCCTCTACCAGCTTTCAAATCATAATGGTTTTACTTAGCAGGCTGGCTCAGAAGTTACATAGTAATTGACAAACAAACTTAACTCACAAACCACCAGTGGACTGGGAGCAAGGAGAATTCTAATTTTATTTCCAAAAAACATGGAAACGGGCATGCTTACATGACTAATACCCATAATGTTAAATAAAGGGTAACAGGTTAAACTTCAGGAAGGCTAAACTCAGGTAAGCAGGGTGGGACTGTCTACACGACCGCAAGCCAGCATGTTTAAAATCAAAAGCAGCTCTGGGAGTGCTCTAGTTGTCTTCTGGCTAGACCAGGTGCACATGGAGCAGTTCCCTGCCCTGATTGTGGTTTCCTTAGGTGGCGGTTCCTTTGTCCATCACTGTCACTGACTCCTTGAAAGTTCTAGAACAATTTTGGCAAATCCCCCTGTTTAAGAAGGAGATCATAGTATGACATCTCCACATTATGTTAAAAAAGTGCCAGAGTAAGAAATAAATGAACAAAAATACTGGAAATCCACCACGTCTTATGAAAGCATCAGCAACCAGTTTCCATTTCCTTTGATGAGTTCCAGGTAGGCGTCCATTGCATTTTCTGTGCACATCGTTTGCTACTGAATCTTCCCTAAGTCTTTAGAACCAAACTGTTATACCACCAGGCCTAAAGCTGCCATGAACATTTACTAATGAGTCTATATCCCAAAAAGTAGATTTAAAAATTTAATCTTGACTGACTTTTAAATGTAACGCAAGCCTATTAAGGACTACTATCAAACAAAAAAAAATCTGAAGCTTTATGCAGCTTTGGTAGAGGCAGACAAAGTGCTGATTTCCTATGCAATTATGAGCTCCCATTCCCTCCTCTTTGGAGAATTAACATATTATGTAAATTATTTTACAAATATGGTGCAGACCTCATTAATAAAACATGAAAGTGGGATCTGTGAAGCCAATTAGCATTTTCATTGTATTTCCCCTTCCAGTCTCAGCTTACAGCTTACCCTACCCTGTGAAAACTGTGCTGCTGTCATCAGAAACCTCTATTTAGTGGTTACGGCATGCAAAGTGTCTGTGCTGAAGAGTCGGCTGAGAAGGTCTGACGGAGGATGAGGAGGGCAGCGGGTGGATGGTGGGTGAGCCTCAGTGTCACCACTGCCTCTCGGGGGCCCAGTTCTTGAGCAAAAGCCACACATCACTTCCACTTGCTCCCCTAGTGGTTACAAACTTGTTTGTAGATGCTTGCTAAGCACAGGTTGAATTTAGATGTGGTAGTGTTTACCTTTTCCTAATAGGTTGAAATGTTATTTGGTTATTGGGTTCAGAATTGTCACCCAACAATTGTAGCTTGACCTTGACCGATTCATTCTTTGGTGTTTGTTTTTGAGGAGGAGACGGGAGTTTTCTCAGTTCCAGCGGGGAGGTTTCTGGTAGGCCATTTAGAAAAAGCATTTGTTTCCGCTATTGTGGACATTTAAAATCAAAGATGTTTACTTCAAAGCAACCCACTTCTCTCAGTCAGCACCCACACGCTGTTTCAAAGAGAAAGAAGTTATTTTGTTTTAACATCAGTAGTGTAGTAATTGTCATCAACCTTAACAAAGTCTCGTCAGATAGATGAGAACTGCTGATAAACTGCGCAGAAACCTTTGGATGAAAATTATCCTAAAAGTTATGTCCTAGGAACGCATCATAACATTAATGTCTCAGTCTAGTGGAAACGACACTGCTAATAATTAAAAGATGTGTGTTACCAAGGGGCCAAATGAGAGAGGAAATTGAGTCTCTTAGCTCAGACCAACTCAGATGAAATCATATAGATGACTCAGGGAGTAAGAGACCCTTTTGTTGTCCCACTTAACCAGATAAGTGAGGGTGCGGGGGTGGTGCTCGGGGCGGCCGTGAAGGGTGAAGGCCAGTGGATGGCCCGGTGACCCGCCAGGCAACGGCTGGACTGTTAACTCTCCCTGGCTGGCCCGCAAATGCGCATCCCCTTGTATGTTTCGGAATTCCCGTTCTTCCGTAACCCTTTGTACCCTTGCCCGCAGCTCGGAGGTGAGAATCTGTATGCAAAAACTTCAATCGCCCAACAGGAAAGATCCAAGGGGGGCAAACGTCCAGCTCACAGAGGGCAAATGTGCCAGTTCCCACGTGCGGCAAGATGCCGGCATGAAGCGCCAACCTCAGAGCTGTCGTGCGGGTGCGCCCCCCGGAGAGACTCGAGCGCCCATTTAGTTTCCAAATATTTAACTTTAACCTGTTTAATATTTAGTAAGGCTGAAGGAATAAAAGATGAATTATTGAAGAGACTAATGTTTTTAAAAACCAAAGGAAAAAAAAAGTCACGGCCATGCTGCTTTGTATCGAAAACTCATTTCACAGGCATTAATTTTTTAATAACATACTGATGTGCGGTGAAGTACAGTGTTTGCTAATAAGCTCCAACATTCAGTGCGAAGGCTTTATTATTTTGGGGGACGCTAAATACAATATTAGTTGAATTCTTTCTTATGTGGTTTCCAGAAACTGTTGGAAAAAACCCAAAAGGATTAGACCCTTAATTTTTCTCCCAATTTGTAACCTGAGTGAACATTTGAAAACCCCAGGGAGAAGAGGATGTGCCTTTTCGGACCATAGCTCGGCAGACAAAGGGATCACCATTAGGAATTGCGTTTTCTGGGGGAGAACTGCGAGGGAGGGGAGCCGGGGAGGGGGAATGAAAGCAGAGTCCAGGGGTGGGGCTTTGTGAATCGAGACCCCCGGTGCAGGAGCTGGTGCAGATGGCGGCGGGGGAGGGGCTGGCATCTGGAAGAGGGAAAGGAAGAGAAAGGACAGTGGCTAATCCCCCTTTTTGTCATAGCTGTAATTTACAATATCATCTTGTGTTTCTCTTTTATATCTGCATTTGAGAAAAGGCAGGATGGTTACTTCTGTCATCACAACTCACAGAAACTCCTGAGTGATGCTTCCCAGGGAGAGGTGTTTTCAACGGTATATGAAAAGTGACAGTGCTGGAGAATGCTCCCTCTCTGATTGTTTTCAAATGGACATTGGAGATAGGACACACAGGGAATGCAGGTGAACAGATAGTTTGGAAGACACTAACAGGATTTAGACTAACAAACATCGTCACTGGGAGACATTTTCAAGGTTATAAAATCAAATTGGAAATGAGGGAGACAGAATCTTGGGTTGCTAAAAAGGTTAAGTTGTTTTAAGTGGAAAAAGACAAAAGAGTTAGGTCTGATGCAAGCACTGTAAGATTTACTTTTTACATAGCGACAGTTTATGGGGATTTACGCCTGCCCCCCTGCAGGGCTGCATTTGTAAATGCATATTTATAAGTGCTCCTTCAGCAAGGCACTGTGACACAGGAGGACTCTGCTCAGGAGGTGAATCCTATGCCCTGGGCTGAGAGAGGCTCCAATTATCACAGGCAAGAGACCCTCCATTCTCTTGGGAGAGACTGGAGCCTGCATCACTCTCAAGGATCTTTCAGAAGCTCTAGGAGCCATGTGCGCTGTTCCGAAAGACAGCAAGGGGTGAGGCGTGAACGCGGCATGAGGGAGAGAGAAAAAAGATAGCTCTAAAGTAAATGGGAAACGACTTTCAAGAGATTCTGTTTCAACAAGCTGGATGCATTCCTTTTGTGTTTATTCTTTTGAGGGAATGGAAATTAGCTCTCAAGGTGAAGGGCAGTTGTAGCTGTAGAGAGAAACACACACTCCTGTACTTAGCTTTTCATTGGAGAAAATGCAAGGAAATGAAAACACCTTTTTAAAAACATCAATACTGTCTATATTTATAGAGCTTGTAAAAATGGTTTGAAGTCAAAAGGAATAATAGCCAGTGCTTGAAGACTCTACACATGCAAAATAAACTTACAAAAATGTTTAAGACATTAGGCCAAAGGTCCAGAAATGTACACCTAAGTGGACCATCTCAATTTTGTTTTGCATTCATGGAGGTAGGTATTTAAAATGACCCTGGAAAGCAATTTTATGGCAACTCTGACAATCTGGTCTGAGCTCACCCACATGTTTGCATGAGATAGATTTCTAGAGAATTCTCTGATGATTTTTTGGTAGGTTGTATATTTTATTTTCCTGAAGTATAACTCATGTCTTTTAAAGGAAGACATGTCTTTCTCCCGGCATAGGTGGTGCAGTTATGAAACATCTTTCATTGCACAGGGCTGTGCCTGGCTAGTTTCAGAATTGCATAAATGTTTTCAATCAGCACCGTTTTACCTGAACATTATCAATCAAATAAAAACTTTTCACTTGGCTCTTTTTTTTTTCTTTTTTTTTTTTGAGAGGGTGAGTGGGAAGGTTGGGGAGGTTTATGTCACAAAGCCCTTGTTACAATACACATCCGCACATACTTCCTTGCATAAAATAGTTTACTGTAAAAATTTTGGGGAAGCCTTCAAGCACATGATGGGCTGTCGAGATTGCTCAGGTTTGCTTCACACGCGCAGGAGCAGGGCCTATTTCCCGCCAGGCGGAGCCCTGGGCCACGGGGGGTCGCACTGGTCTCCTCGCAGAGGGCTCAGCAAACATCTCCCAGCCCTCTCCTGCTCCATCTAAACCCCAGTAACTCTCAACAGATGGCCCCTCTACAAGATGTCAGGTTATCTGATAGTCTCTCTTTTCCTTCCATTGATTATTGCTTTTTTTGTACTTGAATCTCCAAATTCTGCCTCTTCCCTTGTTCTTTCCTTTCCGGCTCTGAACGTGTCTCTCTCCAGCTGGCTCCTCTTTGAGCAGTTGTCCATGTTGTCCTGAACCTTCCCTTCCAGGCCTGGTGGGTGCAAAGCAAGTCTCCCAGCCATCACCACCCTTGATCCTTGACCACATGCGATTGGTGTCTAGCCCTGCCACTTGATCAGAACTACGGGTGAAAGTCGCTGATCTGCTTAAAATGCTCCAGTGCACTTTTCCCTCTTTCCTCCGTTTTACTTTTCACAACTCACTACCGTCCGTTGCTGCACTGAAACTTTTCACGGGCACGGATCCAATATGCACTTCCCAGCCCAAAGTTTCCCGACCCAAGTGCGGGTGGTGAGTGTCCACTGCTCCCTATGAAGCCCTCCCTCCACACGGAGCCCACTCCCCTCTCTGTCTCCATAACCTCACGTGCCTTTTTTCTTGCCTTTTGGACAATCTTCCCAATTTATTTTGCTTATTCTTCTTTTTCTACCTGAGCAATATGTATTTGTGCTCCCAAGGGTTCCCTCTTTACTCCTCATGCTACAGTTCTCATCCAGCCATTCCACTTAGAATGACTCAGGAGTGCTGACAGGGGTCTGCTTGCTCTTGGAGTTGTTGCTGTGCATACTCGTGGTCCCTTCCTCAGTGGGACAGACAGAGAAGAAGATTGTCCTTTACACTGCAGTGAGATAAATGGACACAGAGAGCATCACGGGAATATGTAAGAGGAGGTTAGACAGACACCGTGCTGACAGAAAGGGGAAGGGAAGGGTAATCTCTTGTCTCTCACAAAGAGACCAAAAAGCCCACCCTTCTAGAACCTGCAGGTTGCTCAGCTTGGCAGGAGAACAGTAGAAAGTGCAGAGTGGAGGGGTGCAAGGTAGGAGATGGGGTGTGAACAGGAGCATGACCCATTTTACAATCTGTTTTAAAGGAGTGAGTGCGTTACCCTGTATCATTTAAATAGTTTCAGCAGAAGAGTAAAATATAGTCAGCTCTGCATCCATGGGGTTCTGCATCTATGGATTTAACCAACAAGATTGAAATATTAGGCAAAAAATCCCATCTGTACTGAACACACACAAACTTTTTCCCTGTTATTATTCCCTAAACAATACAGTGTAGCAGCCATTTACATAGCGTTTACGTTGTATCAGGTATCATAAGTAATCTAGAGATGATTTAAAGTGTACAGGAGGACGTGCATTGGCTGTCTGCAAACACTGTGTCATTTTATATCAGGGATTTGAGCATCCGGGGATGTTGGTATCTGAGGAAGATCCTGAGGCCAATCCTTCGCGAATACTGAGGGACATGACCGTATTTGCAGTTTAGAAGCTGAACTCTGACAGCTGGGTAGAAAAGATACTGGAGCATTTACACCGAGAAAGCAATTAGAACCAATTAAGGATCTAAGAGACCATTTGAAAACCGCTGCAGAAGGCGGGAGATGGTGGTCTGAATTAGCGCCATAGCAGCTGGGCGGACAGGCAAGAAGCCCGCAGGTCATTCTTAACTCACTACTAGCTTGGTAGCGCCCACAAAACCAGACAGCCTTTCCTGATAGCTCTGTGGGGTGCAGCTGGGCTGCCCAGGCTCAGGGGCAATGCCAGCTACCCCATCAAAGAAGTAACAAAGGTTAGAAAGTCTAAAACAAAGTGTGTCTGTGACATGTAGGTAATCCCTTTTCAATTAGGAGCACTTCTCCTGGGATTCTGGCTGCATGAGGAAGTCCATGTAAATAAAGAAATCTGTAAAAAAAAAAAACAAAACAAAAGAAATTATAACCTGCTCAGAGTGAGAAACTGAAAACACAGTTTTTTTTCACAAACTGTTTTGGCGCATATATAAAAAATATAGCCACATGTCGTGGTTTGAATGTGTCCCCTCCAACATTCAGGTGTTGCCAATGCGATAGTACTGAGAGGTGGGACCTTTAAGAGGTGATTAGGCCATGAGAGCTCCTCTCTCATGCTTGGGTTAGGTCCCCTTATAAAAGTGCTCACGGGTAGGAGCGAGTCCCTTTCTGCCTTTTCACCTTCTGCGGTGTGAGGACGCAGCGTGTGAGGCCCCATATTGGAAGCGAGAGAAGCCCTCATCAGACAACCGAGCCTGCCGCTGCCTAGATCTTAGGCTTCCCAGCCTACAGAGCTGTGAGGAAATAAATTTCTGTTCTTTATAAATTACCCAGCCTGTTGTATTTTGTTGTAGCGGCACAGACAGACTAAGACATCACATCACACAGTTCAATAATTCTGTGCACAGATTTTTCTGCAAATAGAAAGGGCTAGATGCTTTTATTGTTCAGAGCAGACGTTTTCTAACTTACAAACACTTTGCAGTAACGAAGGCTCCCTTGCCCTCGGAGCCGCTCTGTCTCTCGACGCAGGCGCAGTTGGCATCAGCACGCATCATTCCTGTTCTATGGTGCTCCGCTCTGTCAATTTCCAAAGTTGCACGTGGGGTAGCAGCAGAAAGAGGAGGGCCGAGGAAGAGCATGGGTCTCCAACAACAAAAGTTGTCAGAAAGTATGCGTGTTTACATAAAATTGTGGTCTGAGTGGGGGGCTGAGGTTTACCTCCATCCACCAATGATATTCAAACTTCTCATCTGTGCCAGGGCCACAGATGCAGAAATGAGTCAAAATGTACCTGCTGTCATGAAATTCACTTCTAGGGCGACAAATCTGTACATTGTCAATGGCAATACAACATAGTAAGTGCTTCAAAAGGGGATCAAAAGAAGAAGTCTGTGAGAAATGTTTGAAATCCCAATTCAGGCATCTGTTCGTGATAAATATCATTTGTATTGTGGGAGAAAATTAATAGAAGTGTCTCATTGGGTTGGTGCACATGTGAGCAAGGACAGCTTGGTGGCCAGCATTGGCTCATTCACCTGCTCCCGGTGTTTCTGACACAGAGGCAGATTCTGGGATCATGGAAATGTGTCAATTCTGATTCCTGCCATTGGAGAATTCACAACCGAGAGACAGAGAGAGACACACAGAGAGACAGAGAGAGAGACAGAGAGATGCACTAACTAAAACTCAGTGTGGTACGTGTTACAGGAGTCTGAACATGGTGTGACCTGCATGATGACAGAAAGATGCAAAGACATTGTGGTCCATAAAGGGGAGAGCACCTGCCTTTGCTCACAGTCTGGGAGGAGATCCTTTTAGTGGAATTTGACCTTGAGGAATGAGCAAGTGTTTGTCAGCCAAACATGCTATCCCTTATTGACCAGAGAAATGCAGAGTAAAACCAGGAAAGAAGTCAGAGCCCCCCTTTGCGAGGACTCCGTGGGTGGGAAGTCTGTAGAAAGGGGTACCTCTGAATACATTAGTTGAGTATGTGCTATCTCTTTTCTTTTTGTAATTATTGTCGCAAAAGTCACATAACATGAGATCGACCTTGTTAGAAAATTTTTGAGTGTGCAGTTCGGTGTTATTACCTATAAGTATAATGCTGTTCAACAGGTCTCTGGAACTTTCTGAACTTGCATGATGGAAACTCCGGATCTACGGAACAGCAGTTCCCCATTTCCTCTCCCCCCAGCAACTTTGAGAATGTTCTATTTTCTGATATTCATAGCTTTAGGAAAGATCTTCATGTTAACAATATTTTAAAGTGTAGGATTCCAGCAACTTTGGGTGGGTTTTCGGTGTCAGACTTCTTCCTTTCTCCTTCCTCCCTTGAAGGATCCGGCGGGGGTTGCTGCCCCCACAGCGCCTCTGGCTGAAAGTGAAGCATGGTGCTACTTCACACATAGCTGGGCAAGCCCGCGATTCTCCCTGATCCCTGGTGAATGCTGAATTCAACAATTTGGGTTAATGATTAAGCAAAGTTAAGAGAATTAAGCATGGCTTTCTGCTTCCTATTTTTCCCCACCAGCCACAGAGGTTATCGAGGGCAACTGGTGATAACAGCCCAAACTCCGTCCACTCCCCACAGACCTCCTCATCTGTGAAATGCCACGTCATCAGGCCACCCACCAAAACAACTTGTGGCAGACAGGAAGTAGAGGAGTGGGGAGCAGACGGCTGTGTTTCTCTTTTAGACGGTAGTGATCCTACCCACTACTAGTGCCTGGCCCAAGAGCATAACCCCTTCACTAGCACGTCAGCCAATGTGCTCAGCACAGGTGTGTGTGTACCTGTCCTGCTTAGATAGATAGCGAGAAACAGGGACAGAACCTGGAACTGACGCCCCCTCCTCCCTCGGGCAGACCTAGCGGAAGAAAAGAAATGAGTCCCTGCATCAAATCTTGTTACGGACAAGGATGAAGGGGATGAAGAAGATTAAAGTAAGAACCAGACTTTTCTAAACACTATCCTGTCCTCCGGCAGCTTAGAATCTGGACAGGAGTAGCACTTATTCAACAAAAGTGATAATTGGTGCAAATTAGCCTTACACAAGAGTAAGGTCATATGGGTTCAGGAGAGCGCAGACGTTGACCTACCTGGCGGGGTCAGGGAAGCGAGGTGCGTGCCCTGAAGGGGCAGCAGAGGATGGGACTGCTATGAAGGCAGAGGGAAGCCACTCAATGACACTTAGTTGTAAACTCTGTGAAGCTAGAAACCTAAAGAACATATTGTTGCAGGGGGGGTGATTTGTTCGCAAGTATTTGCCAACTAGAATGTCCTAAGTGACATAGATAGAAAAAGTATTTTTTCAGGTTTCACTGCAATGTGAAAGGTCCTTGAACTGCACGAAGAATAGAATGTTAATTTTGTTCCATCAAACTAGGTATGTTGCAAGATTAGAGGCAAATACCTCACCCCGTGGAGTCCATGTGTATATTTGAGTAATGACGCATAGCTGAACATGTTACATTTCCTTCCTTTTGAAGTGTTTCAGATGTGTTGTTTCTAGTTCCCTTCGGATTTTTCAGGATATTACGGTGATGCTGGTGAATGTTCCACGTAGCTCTTGGCTGTCATTTCACAGAAAGAAAAACAAATAGAAAGAGCTCAGGGTAATTGTCTATATGTTCTGGACGGGGATCTGTAGCCGCTCCGTAAACCCGCATTCCTTGTCTAGCAGACATCAAACCCAGCAGGGAATGTTTTATTTCATTGCTTGTAATGTGAGCGATAGGGGCTTCCTCTCTGCGGACCTCATAATGGCCCTATTATCATTCCTTCTGCTACCTTTATTTATTGCTTTTAACACTGGGGAATGATAACTGGATAGCTCCTTCTACAAAAGGTGCCGAAAAAAATGGAAAAGCTCAAATTCTCATAATAACTCTCATTATTGTGCTTTCTCAAGGCATTTCTTGATGAATACATCCTTTTGTACATTAATCATTAAAATAATTAGGCATAAAAATGGTTTTGATGCAGAATTCTCTAAGTGTTTGATCACGCAGTTGAGTCGTTTTTACTCTATCTTGAGTAAAAAATGCTTAGGGGTTTGCTTTGCTTTCTTCTAAGCCACAATTGCCATGTGAGAAATGCCTTATGATAGCAATATTTTTTAGTATTATCATTTGGGAAAGGAAAGTTTTTTTCAGGGGAGGGATAAATAGTAAGGTTGTGCAAAAAAATTGAACTTTTTGTGTGCTAGGAATTCCGTTGACATATGGAGCCTTTTGTGCTATGGAGAGCTTCGTGGAGAATATTATTCAGTTGATGAATACGAACTGAATGGTGATCAGAATATAGCAGTGACCAACGCAAAGTCACGTCCTCACAGTGCATCAGCACCTGCACTTGGGCATCCGTACTGATGGGAACTGATTTAAGCCACTTTGGCTGTTCCCAGCGGACAGATTCTGCAACTTAGAGTGTCTGGAAGCAGGAAGGACTACAGATTTTCTCCCTAGGGCAACGGCATCATGAAAACATCGCCCTTTCCAAACTTCTGTTTTCAAGTAGACACAGAAGCAGTGTGTCTACAACACAGGAATACACGCCTTCCCATTTTGCAGACTGCTTGTCAATGATGTCTCTGTTGCAGCTGATACTCCTACACCATCATAAAAGACATGATAAGGTGAATGCACGGGAGAGGAGAGGAAGACTGGAAAAATAACAGAGGATGGGCTTGATTATTTGTCATATGACTTTTGACATTAAAGTGGAGATGTTCTCAAGCACCGGATGCTGCGGTTGGCATCTGGACCCACTGGCCACTTCCCACTTGCCTCCCTCAATGAACACTTGCTCCTTCCCGAAACAGTCCTTCCCCCATGTCTCTGATCCCATTCCCTCTCTTGTACTCAAGAACATCTCTCCTGCAGTCTGCCACCTTCTCCATCATCAGTCTCCCCCGCTTTCTGCAATGATGCCATTGCCATGTAAGTATGCTGTGATTTCTCCCATTCAAAACAAACACAGAAACCTACACGCACTTGACTCTGTTTCCCTCTCCAGTGACTACTCTATTTATTCACTATTTTTTGCAGCGAAACTCTCTGTTGCTTCCACTCTCTGTGTCCAGGTTCTTTCCCCACCCTCTGCCAAACACACACAAATCATATTTTCATGTCCACTTCTACAGGACATGGCTCTCCTTGAGGCCTCTGCACCCTCCCTGCACCAAGTCAGATGCCAGATCCCTGGCCCTCCTGACACATGCCCCATCGACAGTGTGAACATGTGTGGTCCTCCCTCCTCCTTGTCATACTTTCTTCTCCTGGACTCCAGCACACCACACCTCATTTCTTCCTACAGCACTGGTTGTCCACGCTCAGTCTCCTTGGGCAGTCCCGTCCCTTCTCCTAAAGGGTAAATTCTGTCCCTTTCAATTGTTTAAGGACAGATGTCTTGATCCTCTTCTCTTCTGGAGCAGTACTCATTCTCCATGTGACTTCTGTCTGGTCCCAAGGCACTGCACACCATCAACATGCTCAAGCTCCCCCAGGAACCCCCTGGCCCAGACCTCTCTCCCTAGCCCCAACCTTGTTGAACTAGTCGCCTTCTTGGCATTTCCCGGTGACTTCTGACAGACACCAACTGCAAGCTCAACACATCCTAGAGAGCCATCTGCTGCGTCCCCAAGTAGCTGCTCCATATTCGGCCTTTCCCTCCCTAAGTGATGGCAGCAACACTTTTCCTATTGTCTAGGCCACCAAGCAATCTATTCGAAAATCCTTTTGATTTCACCCTGAAAATACTCTATATCCAAAATCTAAAACTTTTTGGCCCCTGCTCCAAGCCCTCACAAACTGCTGCCAGGATCACTGTTACAGGAGTTTGGACCATAATCCTGGAAGAAACAACCCCAAAGTAATCCTGAAGGTTGAAATTCTGAAACAGCAAAATACCAAAAATATAATTCTGGAAAAAATAATTTAAAAAATTCTTTAAAAGATGTTCCTTTACATTTTTAAAAGGGGGCTTGTTTGAGAAACAGAAAAACAAGACAGAACACTTCATAAGTCATTTTATACAATAAAATGTGAAATAATAGCAAGCATATTTTTGCAAGTGTAAACACTCAGGTATACTAATGACATGGCGGCATCACCGTTATAAGCAGAGGAACCATATTCATTGGAAAGGCCAAAAATGAGGTGCATAAACGCATATCACTATGGTTGGTAATTATGTGCTCCCAGCCTTCTAATCATCGTCATCTGAAATACTGTGACAAACAGCCCAAGTCGTTTGACAAGATTGATCAAAACCCCCGGTGAGTCAGCACCGCACATGCAATCGCCTAGAGAGCTGAGATCTCAAGAAATTTTCTTTCACAAATGCAGAAGTACAAAAAGGATATCTGTTCATTTACTGTTAAGTTTCACTGTTTTTATGTACACACACAACGCTCACACACAAAGCCAGTGTTCTGACACTGTGCTTTTGTGGAGTCAAAGTTTTGACGTCCAGAGCAGCAAAAGAAAAGTCTGCCCCGGCTCTCAGGGGGAGACCAGTTCTCCTTCCGTGCTTGTTCTCTTCGGGGTCCTGGCTGATGGGCTGATGCGACCAAGGCTGAGGGCAAGTCATCCCCACTTAGACCACCGGACTCACGCACTAGTGTCCTCTGGAAACACTCTCACGGACACATTCAAACAATGCTTTACCCGGTTTCTAGGTGCACCTAAAATTAAGTTCACAAACCCACTGCTTGTCACCGAAGCAACACACACAGCTCCTTAAACCATGTTTAATTTCCACCTAACACAGTGCAGCTGTCCTGTGTGCAGGATTCGGCTTTCAGGAGATCAACATTTGGGATTTTAATCTTTTGGGACTGTGATTTCAGGATTTTAGACACTGGGGATTTTAGACTTAAGGGATTTTAACCTTTTGAGATTTCAACATTCGAGATTGTGCCTTTTGGGGTTGTGACTGGCCCCGCTGTAGTGATCTCCTCCTGGCTCTGCCTTCTTATACTCTTGCTTGTGTATTTTCTGTTTTCAACGTAGTAGCTTGAGTGACTCCTTTAACTATAAGACAGAGTAAACCCTTTAATTGCTGAAAACCCTACCGCTGCTCACCATTTCACCCAGACTAAAAGCCAGAGTCCTTAATAAAGGCCACAAGACCTACCTAGTCTGACTTCATCGACGACAACGACACTCTGCCTCTTCCTCACTCTGTTCCAACTTACACTGGCTTCCTCTTTAGACAGACCTGGCACTGCCTGGCCCCTCCACCCAGAACACTCTTCCCCCAGATACCCTTCAAGGCTTTGCCCAAGTCTCACCTTCTCGATGTATCCAGATGACCCTGTTTAAAATTATGACCCGTCAACATTCCTCCTGGTTGCCTTCACTCTGCTACGGCTTTTTATTTTTCTGTGTCACTTAACACTTTCCAACATGTTCTGTAATTGAGCTATTTGTTATTCTCACTATTTGTTATCTGCCTTCTTCTGAAAGTCAGTAAACTCTACGAGAGCAGGGAATTGCACCTGTTTTGTCCAGTAGCATTTATCCCAAGAAGCTAAGACAGTGCCTGACACATAGAAGATAAAACAAGCCAGTCATTAGCATGCGAGTGACCACCAAAGAAAAGACAAATGTTCAAATATTGAAACAATGGAATTCTTTCTACTTGCATCAGTATTAGATGGACAAGACAGTAACAGTGATAAAAAATTGGGAAAGACTATTCTCTGATGGTGGTGGAGTAGAAATGCCGTGAAAGGAATGTCAGGGGCTCAGCAATTTTGAGTTTAGGACAGTACTGGGAAGGGATTAGCAGCTCTGGGGTTGGGAGAGGGCACTGCAGCTCGTGGGGAGAGTTTCAGGAAGAAGCCAAACTGAAGTCAGCAGTGAAGGCAGGGTCTGGAAAAATCTTATGCACATTCTGGAAACCCAAAGGGTTGAGGGTAGGTACAAATTGGTGATCAGTTTCTAGAATGAGTGAATTTGTCCTTTTCTACCTCATTTTTCCAATTCGTGCAATGGGAATGATGTTGGTTTCTCACTGCTTCCAAACGATACCAAGTATAGAAGACAGCGTCAGGGACCAGCACTGCATTCTCCCACGTGGGGCTCTATAAACACAGGGCTTTGTGACGATGCTTCAGCAAGTCTGCAGGAAGTGCAGCTGGTCCTGCCTATGTCACAGCCCCGCTTCCATTTGTCCTACCAAAAAGTGTGACTGTCAGCAAAGCTTTTCCATTGTCCTGCTTTTGCGATTTGCATCTTATTATATTTACTGTCCGTTGTACAGCAAGACTGCAGTGACTAGAGAGGGTAATATGGGAAAATGACTGAAGTAACCAAACGGGCTTACAGTGCAGAAATCTCCTGCGAATTTTATATTCCAAAAGAATCTTGACGACAAAACTGCAGAAAGTATTTTTCTTTCTCTTAGGAAACAGAGGGCAGACCTTTCCTTAGTTTTTTAGTATTCATGCCTTAGAAAGTATTTCATGTTAAAAAAATGCTACCCAATTTGAAAAGAATTGCATATTTACAAATATGCAAATACTGCACCTTTTCAATTTTTGAGAAAGTTTTTAACCACCTGCTTGTCAATGGCCGTCTCTTGAAGTTCTACTTTTTATGCTACAATTGGAGGTGAAAATGCCCATAGACAATTCTCTTCAGGACAAGGGTGTATGTACTATTACAGAGATGGGAAATCTTTCTCAATATTTGCCTCCTGCATTAATTCAACAAATTGTTATTACTAAAAACCTACTGTGTACAAGGCATTTCCTTAATTTCCCGGTCACTTAAAGAAGTACAAGTCTTTTGCCTTAGCCTTCGAGAATTTTCATGCCATCCCTGACACAACACCGAGGAAGACCAGGGAGGAGACAGAGGCTGCTAGACGAAGGGACAAAGACCTCAGGAGTGAGGGGGACACGTGGAATTTAGATCTGAAGGGAGTCAGTCCAAACCCGTCAGTCGAGTTATGAAGAAATGGAAGCAGAGAGAAGCTAAAGGGTTTGTCGAAAATGCAGTGAATAGAGTAAGGAAGCACCAGCAGCAAAAGTTTTGGGGGGTTTGCAACGGCACTGGAAACTGCAGACGCAGAAGAACCCTGAGAGACGCAAAAGAGGGCTGGAGACAGATTCATCGGCAAACCGCAGGAGCCTCTGTCTCTTCACTCTCGCAGCCGAACGGGTCCCGCGGCCCCCTCGGCGCTTCCTCAGGCTGAACGCAGAGACCTTCCTCGCATAAGCCTTGGCAAGCGTTGATGCGATGGGCTCTGTTGTGGCTTTTGCTCGTTCGGGTACTTTCTCTCTAACCGACTTGAACTTGTCTGATGATTCCTCCCTGTTTGTATCCTTCACTCTCGCCTTCATCAGATTGCTATGACCAAACAGTTTTAATCAGGACATTCTCCAACTCAGCAAAACACACGCACGCACAACTCTAAAGATTGATATTGTCAACAACAAATTTCAACTTTCTTCGCTAGCCATTCAAGAGCTCTGCAATTTAGTCTCAAATCCCATGTCTGCCTTATCAAATTCACTTATCTATGTGGCTTTTATTCTGTTCAGGGTGAGAAAAGTGACCCTTGGCTGATTCTCTTAGGCTGCCTTCTATTTGTACTTTCATTCCAGGCATTTTGCCTACCTGGATCGCCTTTCTCTTCTTACCGATTTCTGTCAACATCTTACCACCCTTGCAGCCTCAGTGTGCGCACCAGCCTTCTTTACAGAACTTCTGTGAATCCCTGTCCCCCTTCTGAGCCGTAACCTGTGAGGCGTGTGACTATATTGCTTTAAAGCCGCTCACCACACTCTCCTGTGTGTTGGAATTATTTAGGTAGTCATGCAGGAAACCTCCGAACTGTGAATCAGGTCTAATCACAAAACTTACATACAGGATGTGGCCCCCAAAATAAAACTTTTTTGAAAGACTGACTGATTAAATGAATAAAAAAAAATTGCCACTCTATGTTCCCTTTCCCAGTTCCTTGTACATAGGCTAAACCAAACTTCCACTGGGATGTGATCGTATAGGGGTAATATAAGGCATATTGATGTAGTTCTTTCATTTAGATGTATAATTATTGAGGAGTAGATTTCAATAATAATTATAATAAATCATAATTCTTTTCTGGCCACTAGCATACAAAATGAAAGTTTTTATTTTTTGAATGTACATTATGATGGGGAAAAAAAAGCCTTTTGAATAATATTAAATCTCTCTTTCTAAAACCTGTGTCAAGGCATTAAAAGAACCTGTGGTAACCCAAGTTAACAAACCCCCAATTTTCAGGGCCACCATTTAAAGGTGGGTTTCAATAATCGCCTTGCTCCTATTACTTGATGCTAAATAACATGAGAAAACAAACTGGAAGAAACCAAATGTTCAGTCACTGGAAATAACCGAAATAACCTTTACCATAAAAAAAAATAACATAAAAACTTAAGGGTAAATTTATTCCACATCTCAGGAACTAGAAATCCAGTTTCAAATGTACACAGTAGTTTCAAGCTCTACTGAGCCAGAGTTATCCCATTAATTATGGATGACATTATGTTTTAAACAAATACAAATTTTTTTTGCCCTCACGTTTAGATGCTTGTGAAGCAAATGTTTTATTCCCAGTGAGGATCATTTTGCGCAGCTCAGGTCCTTGGATTATTAGAAAAGCTGCAGTAATACCATGCCATCCAAAAATATAAGTTGTCTTTCTGATACCTGATTTTCCATTGCATGTGCTCCGTTATCTGGTGGGGAGCAGTAGTGGAGAGGAGGAACACAGTGCTCTCTCCAGTTCCTGAAGATCATTCGATACGCAGGACGATGAGGGGGATAACTTCATCTCCAGGCCAAGGTTTGCTCTCTTTGTGACATTTTGCCCTATTCTGGGCAAACATCACTGATGGGTGAAAGCTCTTCCACTCAGCCCAAATGCAACTTACGGATTTGTATTCTGGTGAGACACAAACAACTGACTGAAGAGGCTTACTGTGGTGTCTCAGTGATCACTTATCAAAATTAGTAAGTCTTTCTTTTGGGTTGCTACGGACTTAAATGGAGTTGGTCTGAGCTATTCTGTTCTACTCTACTCCATTCTACTTTATTCTCCCCTGAAGGTTGAAAGTGTTTTGTAAACTCATTTAAACCTTCCCTAGCTGGGCAGGTGAGTGGTGTGTAGGTGTGTAGACAAGGCTCTGGGCTCCACACTGCCCTGCAGCCCTGTGGTCATTTCTCACTGCCCAGCGCCCCGCTGTAGGACCAGCCTTCAGGTGATGCATGGTAGGGAAGGAGCTTTCTCTGCAGGGATGTGCTGTTCCAACTGTTGTTCACACACGGAGTCAAAACTTCCAAAGAGAAGCTCACTCTGCGTGCAAGGTGGCCACGAAGCAACTGCCTGTCCTGAGATCAGCTGAAGTGGCTTCCAGTTTCACACCTGCAAGTGTCCTTCACGTGGCTCACATATCTTACCTGTCTCGACCACCTCCAGACTAAGCATATGGTTTAACAACAAGGGATACTGGACCTGGACTCTAAAGGCCCAGATTCAACTCCAGTGGTTTCTTATTTATCTTTTTGATGAACATCTATTGAGAGCTTACTATGTTTTGGACACTTTTTGTTCATTATTCCATTTAACTTCACAACAGCCCTGAAGCAGCTTCACTTATTATCCACATTTACTATTATGGAAATTAAGGCAAAGAGATGCTAAGGATGCTAAGACACAGAAAATGGAGAAGCTGTGATTTGAACCTGGTTCTAGCCAACTCTGGAGATAATGTGCTCGGTCAAGATACTACCTTGCTCCCTGCTGACTGCATGACTCTGGGCAAATTACACAACAGCTGACTCGTGAGCTTCCCCTCTGAACTTCAGTTCTCTCATGTGAAAAATCGAGTGTAAGAATAACTCCCTCAGGGCATGATAGTGTTTGTCAAAAGAGATGTGAAAGTTCTTTATAAGTATTACTGGTCTGCAAGAAATAAAGGAGTAAGGAGAACACAGTTTGTAAGTGGGGAATTGGTCAGATACAACCAAGCAAGGAGCACACTGGGTCTGTCCTCAGAGCGTCCTTACTTCTGGCACATGAGTAGCAGCAAAAGCTTTAAAATACATGAAGCTGATATCATAACAGAAATATTTCTATCATATACACATAAATACTTGAACCAGAGGGAAAGAAGGAAAGAGAAAGAGCAAAAGAAAAAAAGAAAGAGTCCTCGATTCCATTAAGTAATGGATTATAATCACAATGGTAATAGAGGATGTTTCAAGACTTGGAGGACATTTTTAAAAAGTTTCATAATGATTTTGGTGATGAGGAGAAGCAGTGAGAACTCTAAGCTTCAGATATTCTTCTATTCAACAATAAAAGTTTATTAAATACTTATAACACTAAAAAGGATAAAATGAATAAATCAGGCAATCTGGGCAAAGAGAAGAAAACAAGGCAAGGAAAGGCAGGGCTGGGCACAGGTGCCTCTGGTCACAGAGTTGGGTGCATTTGGCTCCAGGTCTCCCACGCAGCCAAGTCAAAGATGGACACGTGATTCCTAGCTTGACAGGATCAAACAGACAGCAAACAAGCAGCCAGGCATTAGGAGTACATCTTCTAATGCTTAAATACAAGTGGAATTTTCCTGTAGGTCCTCAAAAATGGAGCGAGATTATGGGGACTTTCACATTAAACAACTGTAATAAATTTCAGGAAGGTGGCTTATAAAATGTCCTTCAATGCTGTTCTGTGAAAAATCAAAGCAGTGTGGTGTGGTCCACGTGTAGAGCCCTCTGATGGTCTGACTTGAATCTAGTAGAAAATTAAAGGTATAGATTTCCCATCACCAGGGAAGCAAGATGTTTGGTGGGTGAGAAGGTAAGGGAGAGGGAGTGAACCTTGACTATAAGACTTAGAGCCAGAATGCACAGTGCTCAGAGATGCTGACATAACCCAGGGCCTGACCCGCGAGCTGCCAAGATGATCAACTAACTGCAGTGGTGCCATTTTGCAGGATTGCATCCCACAGCTGGGGATTGGCAGGGGGTCGGCTATGAGCTGATTTCAGGCACAAAAGGAAGCTGAGGTGCCACAAAGATGAAGCTTCTACAGCAGAGGCTGCCACTCTTTCCTACAATCTTCTATAATCTGCGGGCTAGCTGGGCTCTCTAAGCGATCAACCACTCTCACCTATTCCACAAATTGTTACTAAGACTACTTTGTCCCAGGAACCACACTGTTCACTTGGGTCTGAGATCAGCCCTGACTTCATGGAGCTGATGCAGAAATCTGACACAATGCATAGTCCTCTAAGGAAGCACAGGACATGATGGGAGCAGAGGACTGAGGAATGGCCTCACAGGGCAAAGTCATTCACTCTGAGAATCGAAGACAAGTGCGAGTCATCCAAGCAAAGGCAGTGGTGGTGGGCTCATGAGGAGCGCGTGCCAGGCAGGCAGCTGGAGGAAGTGTGCTACATGGGTGGGAACCCAAGGATCCTGCTGTGCCTGGAAGGTGCAGATACTGAAAGAATAGTGAACAGCACAGAGATACTCAGGAATGCAAAAGAAGAAAGAAGAGAGTAAGAATGGGAACAGGAAACGAAACAATTGATGTCAGTGTTGTTCCTTTTATAAAAACCAATAGGAGTCATTTAAAATGTTAAAAGATAAAACTCTATGAAGCTAACTTCAACCATACATCACTAAATTTAAATATAAATATATGGAAACTGTATACCTGGGAAAAGGCAAAGAGATAGGCAGGATGGGAAGAAGGAGGAAAAAGGAAACAAGTGGGTATGAGTAGGATGGGTCAAGGTATATTTCATGAAAAGGAAAAAGAAAACAGATTTGAAAAACTCAAATGTAACATAGAAAAAAATGTCACTGAATTCCCAAATATGAGGAACATTTGCTTCTTTCCTCTAGTCCTGCCAGGCAATATAGGGCACAGGTTGTAGCCACCGACTCTAGCACCATTTGAAAATGACGTGCAATGCTTTGGTGTGGGTGCTGTTGCCGTTCTGGCTGCCTGTAATCGTGCCCATCACTGCAGGCACTTTCCTGTGCAAGGCCCATCGATTTCACACAGAGCAGACACTCTACGGCAGAGGCGGGCGAGGAAGCTTTTAAGGAATATAATGGAGTCAAAAGGCCTCTCTAAGCTCATTCCAGCAGTGGGAATTTGGAATGTTGGAGGACTGAACTGAGGGGCAGTGCATGCTGGTTTGAGGGTACCCAATCCTTCCCTAAGGGGCCTCTTGGGGGATGCTCTGGTCACTGCAGACTTGGTTAATTAGCTGGTACCCGATGCAACAACCTTGACATCACATGGACACAGGATGGAACGTTTCTATGAGAAAGATGGATGCTTGAACCGAGTTGAGATGATTCATGCTGGAAGAACAGAGGTGACCCTATGTCAAGGAACGTGAAGTGACTCAGTAGCAAAGGGTGTGAAAGAAGGCACGGTGTGGGTGGGATCGATTGTCACTCACATTCCAGCCGTGGTGTTCCAGCTGCACACATTTGTGCACACAGCACCCAGGATGACTCCTGCCTTGTGACGTGGGGAGCAGAGCTCAGCATGGTTGCGCTGGTTTTCCCTGCAGGAAGAGTCTGTCTTGTGGGATAGATAGTGAAAGACTAAGCCAAGCAGTTAAATTAAGGTGGGTCAATTTCATTCACTGAGTCCTAAAGCTGGAATGCAATACAGTGGTCAGAAGAGAAATTAGGCAAGGGGTTCAGACACTGGCTTGGTATCCGGAGCCTGGCACTCCTTAGCGTGTGGCGCTGGCCTCAGTTTCTGCATGTGTCTGTGGGAGCGTAATGGGTGGTCCTGTGGTCTAGCGTCAACCTCCTGTTGTACTATAGCTGCAGACACGGAATGGGGTTTACTCCAGTCCTTTTGTGAGTGAGGCAGGGGGTTATGCTGATGCTATCACTTGTTAGTTATACACTTTTAAGAATTTCTGGCCAGGAGATAGGAGGAAGAAAATGCCAGACTAGAGTGCATTACAAATGGCACAGGAGGAGGACTGATAACAGTGCCCCAGTCATGAACGAAGGTGGATCATCACTCCCCACTGAGAGAGGCTACTCCAAAGGGATCCAGAGAGCTGTCTCTATTCATCTCTCACATGGCTTCTGAATTACTTCATCATTAAAGCACTGAACAAGAGGGGCTATCACAGTACCAACCGTAGAGAGCCAGGCTGGACAGACTAGGGTGACCCAAGGCCTCTGTACTTTGCTGAGCCCCAAGTTTGAGAACCATTGGTCTATGGGACAGTGACAGGTTTGGCTCCATTCACCTCCTTGGCCTTCCCTAAGCCCACAGTGCTCTTCACTGCTCCTCTGGCCGGGTGCAAACAGCAGCTAGTTTTGGATGGTCTCTCCTGTCTTAGGGACTTGAAAAACCCTATTCTGTCTTGTCTGAGGTGCTCTTTTTGTCTCGGGTATCCTCCAGTTGGTGTGGGTGCCTACTCATCTTCAAGACACAGAGAAGCACCTCCTCCCTTGGCCCGCCTTCCTTGGCCCTTCTCTGCTTGGCATCTGCTTAATGAGCATGTAATCAGTTGTGATAATGTCGTTAACTAGGATCACATGTGATTGTGTGTTTGTCTCTCTCACTAGACTGGAATCACCAAGAAGCAGGAGCTCATGTTATTCCCAGCTAAATCCCCAATACCTAGCACAGGCCTGTATATAAGAGGCATGCAAAAATGTGTGAAACTAATAAATAAAAAAGGCATCACTGCACTTTGAGGACTTTCTAGCCTCCAATTTTGGGTTGAATTATGTCCCCCTCCAAAAGATATGCCAAAATTCTAACCTGCAGTACCTGTGAGTGTGACCTTATTTGGAAATAGGGTCTTTGCAGATGTATGCAAGCTAAAATTACGTGATTAGGGTGGGCCCTAATCTCTAATCCAACGTGGCAGGTGTCCTAGGAAGAAGAAATACCATGTCAAGCTTTAGGCAGAAATCTGAATTGTGCAGCTGGAACACCAAAGATTGACAGCGATCACCAGAAGCTAGGGAGAGGCAAGGAAGGACCTGTCTACCGTCTGAGAGGAAGAGTGGTTGGGCCAGCACTTTGACTGGTGACTTCCAGCCTCTAGAACTGTGAGGCAATACGTTTCTGTTGCGTAAGCCACCCAGTTTCTGGTAATCTGTGACAGCAGCCTAGCAAACTCATACGTACTGTTGACAGACTCTCTCTTTGCCCTTTCTTTTGCCAGAGTAGCATTCTCTGTTCCAGACTATAGTTTCACACATACCTTGTATCCATGAGAAATTGTTAAAAATGGCATGCAATGGCAAGATTCATTGTGGCATTAACTAAATCTTAACACCCATTGCCAAGGTTGACAGTTAGATCTGTTTACATTTTTCCTGAATATTAGTCATGTATGTGTGTGTTGAATAATTTAGCTGTGTGAAGGATTGGGGAAGAAAAAAGGAAATGTGTTGAATATGTAAAAAAAAAAGAAAAATTTAAAGATATTTTCACATAGCTATGCTTTTCAGAAAATTTAGAAAAAACATTCTGAGAATATATAACATCATGTAAATGTAAATGTGTGTGGGTAAATATATGCCTATGTGGTTTCCCAGTATCTGCTACCTCTGAAGAAAAAAATTAAAAATTGTATATTATATTATAAAGTATCTCTATATAGCAAATTCTACAGGTATCAGATCTCTGCTAGTTAGTTCACAGATTTTGAAGTAACATTCATAGCATCAGAATATTTACTAACATTATTTATGAAAGTTTCCAGAAAAGAACAACTATTAGTTCTAGCAGTCAATAATACAGCAGGGAAATTATAGTTAACAATTATTTATTGTATATTTCAAAATAGCTAGAAGAGGCTGGGTGCAGTGGTTCACACCTATAATCCTAGCACTCTGGGAGGCCAAGGCGGGTGGGTCGCTCAAGGTCAGGAGTTCAAAACCAGTCTGAGCAAGAGTGAGACCCCGTCTCTACCAAAAATAGAAAGAAATTAATTGGCCAACTAAAAGTATATAGAAAAAATTAGCTGGGCATGGTGGCACATGCCTGTAGTCCCAGCTACTCAGGAGGCTGAGGCAGAAGGATGGCTTGAGCCCAGGAGCTTGAGATTGCTGTGAGCTAGGCTGACGCCATGGCACTCTAGCCCGGGGAACAGAGTGAGACTGTCTCAAAAAAAAAAAAAAAGTAGCTAGAAGAGAAAAATTGCAATGCTTCCAACACAAAGAAAAGATAATTGTTTGAGGTGATATGCTAATTACCTTGATTTGATAAATACACATTGTATAGAGCTATCACATGCACCCCCCCAAATATGTACAATTATTATATTCAACTAAAAATACTTAAAGCTACTACTATTATGGTATAATATGTTCATATTTAGAATTATAGATTAATGTAACATGATAAATGTCATCATTGATAAACTAGGTTGAGCCTGTGTGTACGTGTGTATGTGTGGGTTAAAAATACCATGTTGCAGCAATTATCTCTCATATGAGATTCTGTGGCAAAAATGCCAGGGATGTGTGCTGTCTCTGGTTTGGTACACAGGCAGCGCACCTGGCATCTAAGGCTGAAATAGTCCATCAATGTATTGTTAAGAGAACCGTTTTCTGGCGTTTGTCCCTGTTTGTACGCTGGTGTTCTGATGAGCCCCTCTCTCCTTAACACTGTGACAAGTCCTTTTGCCTTACACCTTTCAGCAACACTTCGGACTCTTTTTTCTTCTTACTCACTTTAAATTCTCAACATTTTTTTCTCAATATTCGATTATTTGGTGGAAAAACCAAATACAGTTAGAAAGCCCAAACTGAATAAAAAAAATCAGTACCCCATATTTAAATAGGATACACAGCATCTTTCATTTGTTCATTATTCATTCATCAGCTAGGTTTAGAACTTCTGCCTTGTGTCAGGCCATAGTTCATACTCTAATTTCCCTACAATGTTTGAAAGTGCTTAGGGAGATCTGATCTGTAATGAACAGCAAGAAGTCAATAGGGCAAGTATTTCAAGTTCCTTCAAAATGGTCTCCTTAGTAAGGAGGAAAAAAAAGACATTAACGCAGCTTCAAAATTTCCAGAAAGTTTCCATTTCTAAATGCCATTCGCTGTTAAAGTCACACAAACATGGAAGACATTTAAGTGGTAATACATGTTCTGCAATCAGTCACTTATTAACAAGAATGCCCTTGGAGAAGTTACTTCACATCTCTGTACACCCATTTCTTCTTCAGTAAATGGAAATAACCCTATTTACAGTTTATTAGTAGCAAATGAGATAATATATAAAATGCTCTTAGAATAGTTCCAGGAACTAGAAAATACACACTTTTGTTTTACCATTACTTATATTGCTAAGTGCTTTACTCCAAAATCTACTTTAACATTTTTTTCCTCCCGCTTTGCTTTTGTCATTTTTCTCCCATAATTTGGTTCTCTTACTTAACGCTAACATTTTAGCTGGATTCTTGAAGTAACTGTCAATATTTGCTATACTATTGGTATTTCTTTTGCATCTGTTTCATCAATTACTTTCAGCGGTGAAGTGCTTCCCCACAAAAGGCAATTTTTATACGTGTATGTAATTGATTTGTGTATGTAATCGATACTGCATGTGTGTATATGTGTGTATGTGTATACTTGCTATTACGCAACACACACACAAAGCTATTTTCAGACCGAATGATGGAAAGACAGAGAACAGGATGTGTTGCCACATTACCTAAGGAGGTACCTGTTGGGAAATGACACTTGAGACTATTTTGACAAGAAACAAAACTGGAAGGAATCTGTGAAGTCTCTACGAAAAGGCCTGGGAAGCACCAACAAGGGGCTTGGGGTCACTTTAAAGAATCTCTCATCCCACCTATCAGGGTCCTCTTTCCGGGATGCCACAGGAGCCTTTGACTTCTGACCTAATTCTGTCCCGACAGCATCCCTAGTCATTCCTCACATCCTTTGCGACTCCGATGCTGTCAGGAACCAGCACCCCCTCTGCGCCCCCACTCCAAGATCCCTCTGCTCCCCGACTCCACGGTCCCTCTGGTCCTCCACTCCACGGTCTCCTGAAACGCGGATCCGGCCCTGGCCACTCACGCTTGCAGCTCCGCGGACAGACAGGTCGGTGTCCTGCTGGGCAGGTTTCCTGCAAACCGTGGTGTGGGCTGAAACACAAGAGAGGGAAAAACAAAAACAAAAATGAATTTTTGTGTCATGGTAGACCAGGTTGTGAAGCGCGGGCCAGTGGGAGACAAAGCCTTTTCCTAGTACCACTGTTCAGTTCCCTCCCGAGGGTACATCCCTGAATATTCTGGGTGATTTTCCTGGCGCTGTGCCCAGCGCTTACGCATCCTCCTGGTGGTGGGTGCAGGTGACTCCTGGTGCCTGTTCTGAGCTATCGATTTTCTACTCCAGCCCCCACATCTGTGCTTACAGTTGCATTAATTCTCCACGCGGGGCTGCTGCTGTGCTATTTCTTTAGAACTTTGAAAGGACATACTTGGTCCAGTGTTCCCATTGGTCTGAGCCCTCAGGGCCCCCACTGTCCTGCTTCACACGTCACTGACTTCATCTCCAGGAAGAGGAAGCTGCCTCGTCAGAGTCAGACCTATGGTTCCAGCCTCCTGCCTCAGCACTCAGGTGTGGAAGGCAGAATACGGCTCCCCTCCAAAAAACAGTCTACGTCTAATCCTTAGAAGCCGTGACTAGGTTACCTTACATGACGAAAAAGACCATGCAGATGTGATTAGTTAAGAATCTTAAAATGGGGGGATGATCCCATATCAGAGTAACACAATGTCAAAGACACTTGACTCACCATTGCTGGCTTTGAGGATGGAGGAAGAGACCACCAGCTGTGGAATACAGGCACGTGTAGATGCTGGAAAAGGCAAGAGAACAGGTTCTCCCCTGGAGTCTCCGGGAGGAGTGCAGCCCTGCAGATGGCTTGGTTTTAGCGCAGTGAAACCCATTTTGGACTCCTAACCTTCACAACTGCAAAATAATAAATTCCTGTTGTTTTAAGCCACTGTGTTTGTGATAATTTGTTATAGCAGCAACGGGAAACTACTACATCACTTCATCATCTTTAAATGCTACATTTTCCAGTGGAGTTTCTTTTTTTCTAAGTTTATAGAGTACAGATAGTATAATGATATACTTTATCAGGCAAACCAAGACATTTTCTTGGGAGTGAAGGAAGGTGTCATGGATAATTACATGGAAACGACAGGCATGCCTGAGAATGTCTGGCTCAAACTGTGACGTCCTGTCACCTTATGCAACATGACAGAAATGTTCCCATCTCTACTATGTTATTTGGCTTGACTTTGGATGTCAGTTATTGTACACGTGGAGTATTGAGGGGAGAAACAGCAATCAGGTAAGAAGCAAATGTGAGCAGGTGGTGTTTTTATTTCTGAGCCAGCTTATTTCGATATGAGGACTAGGGCCATGTCTGCTCCTAAGAGGAGACTTTAACTTTCTCGCATTTTTTTCCCTCTGTCATGCTCATTCCTGATACCTTTGCTCAAATGTTCAAGGGGATGACATATATGTTTGAGAGGGATGTTTCCCCACAGTTCTAACACTACAATATCTTCTCCCTCATCCTCTTCCAGCTCCATCATGCTAGCATTCCACATGCTACCTTTCCTTTTAGTCCTATCAATAATTTAAACATGAAAATAAAGCATTACTAGATCCCTTAGAAAGTAAGAAGGATAATTAACTTTGGACTTTGGTGTTGTCCCTGAATTCATCCCAGGCTATAGCACAAAAGTAAGAAAGTTGATGGAAATCTGAGAGCATTTTCTGTGGAAGAAGAAGCTGATGGTGCTCTCACAGGATATGCACTCACAGAAAAAAAAGACAAGGTGTCTGACCAGTACCACCCAATAAAAGAAAGACTGAATAACTTTCAGCAAAGAGAACACAATTAATGGAAAACATAGAGGTTAATTTGGAATAATGATAACTGTTAGCATTCATTGAGCATTTATTATGTGTCAAGAACTATTCTAAGCAACTTATCTACTTTGTCTCATGTACTATTTTCAAAAGCTTTATGATATAGCACTTAATTTCTATTTTGCAGATGAAGAAACTAAAGCAAGGAAGAGTTAGGCATCTTGCTGAAAATCACCCAGCTAATTAGAGGCAGAGCTTCAATCAGATGAGGAATTCTAGGTCCAAAGCCCATAGACTTAAACTCAAAGAGATAAGGGAACATCTGGGAAATGTGAGATAGGGACAGGGAGTCACCATGTAAAGCAAATGGAAATACTTTGTATAGAAAATATAATAGCTTAGATAGAGAACACAAAAGAAGGATTAGACAGCAGAATCATTACAGCCACAGTATGCAGAAGTGAGCTGGAAAAATCAGGAGAGACAGTCTCCTAATAATTCAGTTAGTGATGAATAGATGGAAAAATTCAAAAACAATGTTAAAAGAAATGGAACAAAGAAATGAAGTCATAATATGGGTGATTACGCAGAAGAAAAATAAACAGAGGAGATGATATTATTTTCTTAAATAATGAAAGAGCACATTCTAGTATTAAAGAAATAAGGAAGACCTAAGATTGAAAAGGCTTGTAGAGTGCCGAGCAGAGCAGATAAGAGAAAAACCACACTGAGATATGTTAAAATGCCAGAAACAAAGAAAACTGTAAAATGTTCTAGAGGGAATAAGTGTGTTGTCCCATAGAGTAAAGAGAGGCAAGCTGACCAACAGCAAAGTGAATGCAGGAAAACAGTGGAGTCATATTTGCAAAGTGTTGGAGGGAGAGAACACCCAATGTATCATGTTGGGTCCCCGTAAATAATATTTAACATCAGGATGAAATATAGATATTCTCTGACATAAAGGGCCACAGAATGTTTACTACACAAATTTTTCTTCAAAAACATACTTGGAGGACATAAATCTATGGGTAGAGAAATAAATTCAGGAGCACACTGTGATATATGGGAAGAAAGAGTCAGTAAATAAATTAACAAATTTTATTGTTTTCTCAATAAAGAGACCAAAACCAAAACAACAACATCAACAACAAGAAAGAGAAGCATATCAGTAGGAATCCAAAACCCAACTTCAGGGGATGATGCGTGGCTGGGGGACAGTCAACTAGCAAGACGGGTAGGGGGAAGGCTGAGAGACCATGGAGCCGAAGACCATGCTAAGCAGGTGAATATTGTATTGGGCGAGAGACAGAAATCGATTAATTTAAGAAATCAGTAGGAAAAATAAAATCATAGGTCTTAATAAAGAGAACTATAAGAAAATTAAAAGTACAATAAATAACTTTTTAAGCCATCAGAAAAAAAAATACTACCTAATTAGAAATAACAAGGAGGGAAAAAGAACTAAAGGCATAATATGAGGTATCAGTAACCTCAGTAAATGTAAACAAGATCGACTTACCAAAGGGCAGATCTTCTCATAGATGGCTGATGAAGATAACATGCAAACAGATCCAGCAATTCATAAAAGAACCCATTGAAAACAAGTATGTAATGCCTTTTTTAATTAAAAGGAATTAAGAAATATATACTACCACGTATAAATCAATAAGAAAGTTAACATGGTGATTTTATTACTAGGCAACACAAAATTTAAGGCAAAATAGTCACATAGAATGTAAAAGAAGACACTACTGATAATATGACACATTTTACAAAATAGATAATAGTGACAATATGTGTATACATATCGAACACATAAAAAGTACACTCTGCCAAGGACACATGAAGCAATCATGAGAATCCACTGTGTATTAGACTGCAAAGAAAACCTCAGTGAATGCTAAATCACAAACTAGCTTTGGATAATATTCTCTGACCATTATTCAATAAAATCATAAATAAAAGAATTGCTTTAAAAATCCCATATAGGAAGAAACAAACAAAACTATATTAAATAACACTTCTATTCAAAAAGAAAGAAGATGTGAACTTGGGAAATAGAGCTCTCACAACACATTCCATGAAAAATTTCGTGGGAAACTGCTAAAGTTGTACTTCAGGAAGAAATTTATAGCTGTGACTATATTTATTATAAGCAAGAAAAATAAGAAAAGCGAGAGAACTCAGCATCCAATTCAAAAAACCTAGAAAAAAAATAAGAGTAAGCACAAAGAAATGGGAGGAAATAAAATAAAAAGCAAAAATCAACAAAATTCAGGAAAAAAGTGATGACATAAATAATAAAGTCTGTTGCTCTAAAATGTTAGTAGGACAAACAATCTCTGGCAAAAGAAAATGTAAAAACAATATTGAAAAGAAAAGAGGAAATAGTTGTAGATTTAACTGATTTTTTTTTTAAATAAGAATATTAGGAACAATTACAATACATTTTTAAAACCAATTGAAAGGGCAAATTTCTGGAAAAAAAATCATACAATGCCAAAAAGGATCAGAAGAAGTAATAGGAAAATTGAGTACATGAATAATAACCATTGAAGATATTAAAATGCAGGGGAAAAAAGACTTTTCCAAGCAAAAAAGGCCCATATGTTTTTACAACTGAGCTTACCAAACTCAAGAACAACTATATATTCTCCAAAGAGGATGTGGGCAAGAGAGCTGGGAGGGAGACCAGCCCTGTGTGCTAAGTCTGGGGTGATGCCCTCACACTCTCACTGGTCCTGTCCTTCACCTCACTGCAGACATTCACCCCCAGGGTAGCAGGCTAGCTTTGTCATTACCAACCAATGCCATTGCACCTCAATCTCAAACTTGTGCACCCCACACCTTGACCTCCCTCAACCTTCTCATGTCCCCTCCCCTGGTTCTCTGATCCCCAGCCATCCTTTGGTCCCATCTTGAGCCATGACCCATTGATCCTATCACATGGTCATCGTCCTTCTGTCCCCTGAGGCCCTATCTTCTCACCCCTCCCTCCCAGTGTACACTCCATAGTCAATCATTAGGATGCCCTCGGACATATTTCAGTCCGTTGCCCCCCTCTTTGTCCATGGTACACATCTGCCTAAACCACAGGCTAGCTATAACTCTCTGCCTAATCCTTGTCTGCATCAACTAAGCCTAAATTTGGAGAAAACCCACAACCACACTGGTTGATTAATTTAATGGTCAGGAACCTCAAAGGGGCCTTGGTGCTGCTGGCACTTACACTATGTGTCCCTGGTCCATTGCTTTTTCTGTCACTTAGTGCCAATTTCCCACCTTTCCCTCTCTCCTGAAGCCTCCAAGGAGTCCTCCCCCCCTTGCCACCTTACAGCCTTGAAGAATCAAATAAGTACGTTCACATAGTTCTCTTAATTGCTTCTGTCCACATCCCAACATCAGCAGTGGAGCCCTCTGCCTTCCTGACTGTCGCCGAGGGGAGCTGCTCTTACTCCCATATGAGGCCAAACTCTCAGTTCCACATTGACCTCTTCTGCTCTTGCCCACTCCAAGATACTGTACTCACCATTCCCTCCTCCCTCTGGTGTCTGGATCACTTCCATCATGACATGTTATGAGCTTCCCCATCTTAACAAAATCCCAAAATATTATTTCTCTCTATCCTGTTGCTACCCCCATGTACTTCTCTGTTTCCCTTTAAAAAGCAAAACTATTCAAAAATGTTGTCTGTATCCACTCTCTTTCTTCCTCAAACCTGATCCAATAGAGCTGCTTGCCACATCTCTACACCTCCCCCCTCCCCAAGCCCCTGGGGGCCTTTCCTCTACAGCTGCAGTTGTTGGTTATCATTCTGTGACTGGACTTCCCAAATGTGTTGGGCAAACCACTCCTCGATGCCTGCCCTCTGTCTCCCAGTGTGGTGTGCCCATGGTTTTCCTCCCGCGTGGCTGCTTCCTCCTACTCCCATCCCTTGCTAATCCCTCCCCTCGTCTCCAACCCCATCAGTTGGGAGGACACAGGGCTCAGGATTGTCTCCTTCCTCTTCTCTGGCTTTGGGCATTCCCTAGGGGATTTCATCCAGCATTGTAGTTTTAAGTGCCATCTGTATGTAGATAATTCTCAAATCTCTGTCTCTAGTACAGGTGTCTCTCATGAAATTTAGACTATATATCCAATTGCCTGTTCCATATGCCATGTGACTCTCTAATTAGACACCCAAAATGAGCAAAGTTAAGACAACTCCTGATCTTTTCTTCTTATTCCCCAGAGTGGGTCTTCATGCCATTCTTCTCATCTCAGTGATGACTATTCCAGTTACTCAGTTTCGGTCACTTGTTGCTTACTTAACTCCTTTCTTTCTCTCACATCCCCAGTTGATTCTACCGGGAAATCCTTTGGGACCTACTTTCAAAAAACATCCATAATCTCTTTCTCACCACTCCTGCTGCTACGATTTGGTCCAGCCTTGGACCATTTTCCTTCAACTTGCTACAAAGTGGAAAATGGGCACCCTTTTTCCTTATAGGGAGATGAGTCAGGCACAGCCACTCTGGAGAGCATTCTGTGTTGTTTGTTAAAACTAATATGAATCTCTTCCATGAATCGGAGAGACTTACCCAGGTCCACAAGGTCACACACAGCATTGTTGGTGGGGGAGGGAGGCTTGGAAGAAATCTGGGTGTCCATCGCTAGGTGAAAATGTATGTAGAATGAAATGAAAACATGTGGTTGAATTCATGCCACAAGAAGCAAAATTTAGCAACATGGAGAAATCTTGAAAACAGCATTGAGTGGAATAATAGGATACGTAACACAAAATTACTGTGGTGTGTGGCATAAGATCATGTTTATACTGTCTATCTTTCAAGATACATTTGCATCCAAGGACATTTAATAAACACATTTGAGTTGGTGCCTTGGTGTGGAAAGGATTGGGTCAGTGATGGACAATGAAGAGGAAAATAATAAAATGAAATAAAACAAGAGGGTCCTTGACAGCCTAGTAATTGCAGTGTGCTGTGACTCACCCGCTCTCTTCACTGGCAGAAGAGGGAGAGGACACTAAAGCAAAAAGAAGTTTTAGCAATTATCATAATTCACTCTCTGCTTTAAAACATGCACCCACCCTCTCATATCTAGCACCAACTCTGCTTTAGTCATTGTGTAGATCATCAGCTATAGATTTAAGGAAATTCCATAGCCAAAAGCCCTCCTTTACAGAAGAGCAGATTTGCAAGGAGAACTGCTGATGGAAGAGGGTAGATCAAAGTTCCTAAGATGCCTTCATGCTGGATAAGTTATTTTTAGAAAACTTGTTGCTCAAAACACACACACACACAACTATTTAAAAGCTAGAAAAAATATGAATAAAATAAAACCAGAGTTGGGTGAAGGCAATAATAGAATCCAATGTGCCAAAGTTTGGGATAAAAACCAAAACTGGCAACCTAGTTTTGGGAATTAATGCGGCTACTTAGGGGACTGAGAGATTGGGCTTTGAGTCTGCTTGCAAATTTGCATAGTTGAATCAAAACCTCCTACATGAAGCCAGGACAATTGCGGGAACTCCAGCTTCAGAGAAATGGTGGGTGAAAAAAATCTGACTGCCTACAAGGGAACCAAGGAAAAACATCTCTAACTCTTTTTCCTGAATGGAAAAAATAAATATCTTTGAGAATATAGGATAATAAGCTTGGTCGCATGTGCATCTGGAGTCCAAATGTACACTATCCCACACTCAAGGAACCCCCAGGATAAGGCACCATAAGAAGATATTTCCAGGCAGACAGCATCCATTGTATCTTCATGCAAATCCCCTCTGGAGAAAATCATCCTTAATCTCATTTCCTAGGGATTCTCACCTATTAAATTTGGCCAAATATTAGTGTGCCTGCACGTGCACGCACACACACACAAATTACCATTCAATAAGCAAACGAGTCATTCTGAGCGAGAATAAGTGGAAGCCACAAGTGACTTATTTCCATTCTTTCCATTCTCGAAGACTGTAGACACTCTAAGGATTAAACACAGAATAAAAATGGTCAAGAAAATGGAGAGAATATGAGTGAGAGAACAGGGAAGAGGTAATAGCTGAGAACTTTTCAGAACTGATTAAGATAAATGAAATCAAGATACACAACAGAAGAAAGCAAAATGATATTTTTAAAAGAGTTACAGAAACACATGTCCATCTAAATTGCTCTACATTATATAATGATCTCTCACGATCGGAAGTGAAATAATGATACTTTTCAGAAAAGCAAAAGCTGAAAGAACTTATAACCACAGGACTGCCTAAAGATACCTCGGTGGGACCAGCCTCAGAAAGAACAAGAAGCATCCCAGAGGTGTTGTGGCAAGTGAAGTGGGAGCAAGTGGGAAAGCATTGGCTCATAGAACTGTAATTGAAATATCTAATCTGTTGAGATAAAATTAATAATATGAGGTTATATAGACAACAATGACAGCAGGTTAGCCAGATGGAGGAGGATAGAAGAACATCCTAGGGTCTTTGTCTTGTTCATAAAAAGAATAGATGTATTGAATTAACATTATGTTTATTATTTTAATTGGACATACATATTTATGGTCAATATGTAAAATAAATGCAAGAAATAATAAAAAAATAAGCATGATACAGAAAACAGAAGGACAAATAGAAAGAAAAATATAAGACGGTGGAAATAAATCCAAATATACTAGTAATCACAAGGAATAAATTTGCTGGGTAAAAGACAAAGATTTCCAGAAGAGCATTAAGACATTAAATGATATGCTTTCTGTAAGAGATATGCCTAACGCCTAAGAACACAGAAATGCTCAGGTAATTAGTTGAAAAATGTATGCCTGGCAAATAACAACTCAAAGAAGTCTGGAATGGTAATATTAATATCAGAGCAAAAGGCAAAAAGGCAAAATCCATTATTACAGATGAGGAGGGTCATTATATCTTGATTTAAGTTTAAATTGCCCAGAAGCTTATAAAAAGTCTAAATATTTATGGATGTAATAAAATAGCCATGAAATATAAGAAAAATTGACAGAATTACATGGAGTTATAGGCAAATTCATTAATATATTTGAATATATTCATATAACTCTGTTAGAAAGTGATAGGTCAGACAGAAAATATTTAGTACAGATAGAAATATTTGAACCACACAATTAAGAAGCTGGATTTAACGGACATATAATGAAAACTGCTTAACAATTTGAGAACCATTATTTTCATTACTTCAAAGAACATTTACATAAATATCATGCACTGTGTCACAAGAGAAGTCTAAATGAATTTCAAAGAATTACATTCTCTGATTACAAAGCAATCAAGTTGTAAATCAATAAGAAGAGAAAGTCTTTTACAAAATGCATATATTCAGAAATTTTTAAAACTTTTGATTCATATGTCAAGCATAAAGTAAAGAAAAAACTCGAAATGCAAATGAAAAGAATGCAATAAACAGTAATAAAAATATCGCATATCAAAATATACGAGAGACAGTTAAATAAGGCTTAAAGGGAAATTTAGAGCATTATATTTGAAAAGAAAGTTAATGAAATATTAATAGGTTAAGCTTTCCTTTTAAGAAGCTAGGAAAAGCAAAACAATAGAAGCTGAGAAAGTAGAAGGAAGGAGATAATAAGAGTAAGAGCAGAAATAAATGAAATTGCAAACAAAGATATAATAGGGAGGGTCAAAAATGTCAAAAACTGATTCTTTGAAAAGTCTAAAAAAATAAGCCTCTAGCATTATTGACCAAGAAAAAAAGGGAGGGGGCACAAATACTATTTGAGCTGCAAACAAAGACTTAGGCAGATTTAAAAGGTTTTTAAATATTATAAAAATTGACACAAAATGGACAAATTCTTAGAAATATACCAAAACTAGATTTTAAATATCTGAGATTGTCTGTATTTAACTTAGAAAGCCTGAATAATCTTATAAGTATAAACAAATTGGATAAATATTTTAAAATCTTTTTTCTAAGAAAACTACCAGCTCATACCGTTTTACCAGTGAATTTTCCCAAATTTTTAAGGAAAACACAGTTTTAATCTTACACAAACTTTTCTCAAAAATATAGGGAGAGAGAAGTTCCCCAGTTGTTCTTTGAGGTTAGTATAACCTTGATATTAAACAAGCAAAGTATGAAAAATGAAGATTATGGTCTGATTTCCTTCAGGAACAGATATAAGATTCTTAGACATAGGATAATTATAGCAATAGCAATAATAACAAAAACACTACTGGCTAATCTGATCGCTGCCTCTTTTTTGGGGGCCAGCTCTCACACCTGTGCCTCTGGCTGGCTGGCCTTCGCACCGCACACCTCAGTGACGAGACAAGAGCTGGCAGACCTGGAGCACCCCAGGCAGAGCGTGGAGGGATGTGGAGGGGGAGGAGGGGGCCGGCCACAGGTCCAGCTGGCGCTGCAGGCTCACCGGGCTGTGGGTTCCTGCCTCTGTCTTCACACTGTGAGTCTTTGCTGAGCGCCAGCTAGCATGGGCACAGTTTGCTGTGATCCTAAGCCGGGGCAAAGGAGTCTTGGTCCTCGTCCTTGAGGAGTGTCCAGTCTCCTGAGAAAGACAAACATGAATCCAGAAACTACACAGATAAGTACAAATGTGCAAACTCTGATAGGAAGGGAAAACACCCAGTGCTGCAGGGTTCTAGAAGGGTCTATAATGGGGGACCTGGTTTTGCCTGATGGTTAGCAAAGGCTGCTCTGAGGAAATCACATGTGATCTGAGTGTAAAGACATATGAAAAGTCAGCCAGTCAAAGACAGGAAGAGCAGATGCATCTGCAGACGGAATGGCGTGTGCACATACCACGGGACAGGAGCCATGTCATGACAAGGAACCGGGGCCTCGTGAAGGCCAGGGAGCAGCTCAGGGGAGGCTGTGGATTCGGAGGGCTTGGCCACAGGAGGAGCAGAAGGAATGCAGAGGGTCATTCAATGGCTTTGCGGGGGAGTGTCACAACCTAGTTAGTTTTTACCTAAAGCTGTTTCCAACAGTGGTGTAAGGAATGGAGCAGAGAAAGGATACGTAGGAACAACTGGGACCGTTGCATCTGCCAGGTGAGAGGTGACTGCAGGTGGACTTGGAGATAAACAGATAAATGTCCGTGAGACTTAGGAGTAGAAGGACGAAACTTGATGATTAAATATGAGATGTAAGGAAAACAAAGGAATCAGGAATGGGCTATCAGATAGAGGGGGAGGACATTCACAAGCAGGCAATGGCAGAGAAGGCCTGAGTTAAGGGTGAAGTGAAGAGAAAACCTTGCTCAGTGTGACATGCCCTTGAGACAGCCAGGTGGAGGTTTTGAGTGGGAAACACATTCTGGGGCCCAGTGATGAGTTCTGTGTCAGAGATATGAATTTCAAATCATCTGTGTATAAATGAAAATTTAAATCAAATCTATTGCTAAGTTGACAGGTAGAAGGAGACTACAGAGAGAGCAAAGAGTTTAAGAGTAAGCTTTGAGGAACCTCAACACGTGGAGTTTGGACAGAAGGTGAGTAAGGAGCAATGGAGAAATAGAAGGAAAGCCAGAAGCTGGTATCACGGAGAACAAAGAGAAGAGAGAGCTTCAAGAAGGAAATTGCGGTCAACGCAGGTAAATACTAATCTTGGATGATGTAACTGAGAGCTGAAACACTCCTGTTGTGCCCAGTGTGACGTGTGACAGTGATAAGAACGGAGGCTACTCTGAAGCCAGCTTGGAGTGGTGCAGAAAAACGTGGATTAAGAGAAACCAGAGATTCCTTTTTCCAAATTAGGGCTGTTGAGACCATATGCCATTTCCCACTTGATGAGCCAGGGCATTTGCCTTTCCAAGCAAGAGAATAGATCCCCTAGACAAAGAGAGAATCATTCATTTCCCACTTCATCTTTTGCGTGTAACTTCTTTGTCGTAGTTAAGAAGCAAGTTGAAGGTCAAAGAGAAACTATATCAGTGGATGTATGGTGACTGCCACCATGCTACAGAAAATCTCCAGCGTGCCAGTCAGTATATTGGGGTTTTCATTTTAAAACAAACAAACAGAAACAAACAAAAGCATTACATCATCACTACACTGTTCCTTCCATTGATCAGAGATGGTATCTATAAGACAGCCTTCATCTTCCATGCTGGGATTGCTGTCATTTCAGTGAAGTCCCATAAACCTTATACTGACTTCCGTATGGTATTAAAATAATTAAAATTCAGTAACTTGTTCAGTGAGCATGAGAATTCTTTGTTAAAATGCAATTTCCCAATCCTTAGCCCCCCAAATTCTGATTTATTGTTTCTGTGGCATAACTCTGCACTATTTCTCTGGGCATTGCTAATGTAGGTGGTCCAGGTATCACACTTTGAAAAACACTTCCCTGTATGTTACATTATCATATTTGAGGTTCAGAATAATTAAAGTCATTATGCAATTATTTATCATCAGAGAGACTAAATGACATTCATGAAATTTTTTACTTATTAAGATAGAGTATATTTTAGAGCGGTTTCAACAAAGGTTGAGGAAAGCAGATATTAATATATCTTGTTAAGTTTCAGTTGACCAGCAATAACTGTGTCTCCATCTCTCTGTGCTGGAGAGTTCGCCGCCTCACTGGGGCTGGTCCGCCTGTCGTCAGGGACATCCTTTGGCAAACCGGTGTCCTTGCTCTTCTTTTCATCAGGGGGCCCAGCCAAGGCTGTCACTCTTTTCACCAGGGTACCTCCACAAGAGCTGCCCTGGAAGAGTGGTGCATACTATCTATAAACCAGAGGGCTTAGAATTGAGTCTACACTCCTAAAGGAACAAAAAAAAAGAAAAGATAAAATACTAAGATATAAAGTATTTTGTAATTTAGACTTTTTTCTTTCCTGAAATCTTTGAGGTTTCCGGACAAATGATAGTTGAGAAAAATGAAAAGGAAAAAAAAATGGGCATGTATATTATAGTATATTTTTACTCTATATTTAAATTGTTCATAATGTGATTATTTTTGCTGGTTCTATTAATTTTCAGAAGAGTAGCTAAATGCAAATGTAAGCATTTTAAAGCATTAAAATTATGCAGAAAAATCTGAGTAGAATTCTAAGAATATGTATGTATATGTAATATATAAATTATACTTTAAGGACCTTTCCAAGAACATTTGCTTAATAAATAGAAATGAGAACAGAAATTTTGCAATGCTAATTATTATACTACTTACTCTTTCCAGATCTTACAAGATGCTAGCAGATATGTTACAGGTATTCATTTAAAAGAGAAATAATCTTTGACATCTCTTTTATGACAAGAATGGAAGATTTAAAAAAGCCAAAGTGAGTGGTTCAGGAAGAGTGCTCCAGAATATTGTAATTATGAACGAGTATTTGTGTTGTGATGGAAAGAAAACACCTTTCCTCAAAGGCAACAAAGATCATCATAGTCCAAGTCGAGGAAATGAGTTGGAATAAGTCCACGCATCAGTTTAAAACAGACGATGGAGAGACGTGGTTTCGAGCAAGACTGCCTAAACTCCCTTTCATCAGGAAAGATGCTATTCTGACAGTAGGACAGGCTTACTCAGTTACGTGTGAAGCATCTACACTAATAGACTAGTGAAGTTCTCAGGTGATATCCCAGCCTTAGGTCGGTTTCTTGGAGTGGAGCGAGGCGAGGCAGCAATGTACTTGAGGTCACATCCCTGCACCTCTGCACGTTCTGTGTGACATCGGTTCCCATCTCGAATCTGCTTCTTTCTTCAGGTAAAGGCAGATTTCAGCCACTTCCAAGCCATCAATTGAGAAACTAGGAAACAATTGCCAATGCTTTAGAACCAGTGATTAAAACCAAACCTCCTGAAAAATGCTGGATGTTGCTAGAGACAGTTTATGAAAGTCTTTCCTTGATCTAGATGTTTATCCCAGATCTGTGCCTCTTTGTTGTTGCTCTTCTTTCCTGCTGGAACTGTGTTTTCACGGTGTTGAATGCATACAAGTACAATAAATTCTGACTGATTGGAATATGAACCTTGAAAAAATAAAAACCTGGGCGTAATGTTGCCGTGTAGCAAGGATGCTGTTTGTCCCTAACACCCTGTGTGGGTAGATGATGGAAAGGACCGGCTTATCCATGTTGTATATTTTGGGAAATGATGTGCCAGGTGCCTGAGTTACTTACTTGGGCCTGCACTGAGAATCAGGTATCACTCAAATGAGTGGTCTGGGATCCTGCTTGCAATGGCGCAGGTGACCCAGTGCAGAAAGCTTGTGCCAAGTTCAGCTCTGCGGAGCGAAGGTGTAGTAAACACGGGTAAATCATTACTCCCCACTGTGTAAGTACCATTTTCCTTCAAATGTAGTGGGCTATACCAAACCTCATTTAAAATGGGAAATGAAATGACAGAAAAATTATCTAGGTACATACCCTAATCACCCTAGCCAAGCTAAAGAGCTACCCTATAGGACAGGGCAGGGAGGCATCCTTAACCTCTGCCATCAGGTTCTGAGACACCTTCCTAAGTTCACGGGTGTTTCATTGGGGGTGGGGTGCACAGCTTTACCTTAAATATCAGAGATGAGAATAAAAGTGGTTCAAGCTCTCTTAAAGGAGCTACATCTCTTATTGTTTGAAACTCCGAGGCATGGACAGAACTGCAAATTTAGTGGGGAGTGTGCATTCCTCAGTGTCATTTAAGTGGCTTAAATTGAAGTCGAATCAAAAAGTAGTCAGTTTATTTCTTATTTTTCTTTCTTCTGTGTTACTTTTCGTTCCCGTTCTCTCCCCTTCCTTTTCTCCTTGCTTCTGTTCTTCCTTCTCACCTCCTGTCTTTCCTCTGCCCCATGTTCCTCATGTTTTGACAACTGTCACCCCAACACACACACACACACACACACACACACACACACACACACACACACATGCGCACTCCAATTCGCCCCTGCCGTCGTCATTGTCAGCTATCAGAGAGGTAGAAGGAGGACTGTTGTCAAGTCCAGATGCTCCCAGCAGGGGCACAGGTACAGCATCCCCACCGCTCTGCCCGTCCTTGGGGTGTGACGGAGGAGTTTGCATTGCCCACAAATGGCAACCAGTGAGACAAGATTGGTTAATTTTATCAAGTAGCCTAGTTCCTAGGATTTTAGGCAACTAGACAAACTTCCTTGATTTTATAGTTGTTTCTCTTTTATGTCATAAATTTTGACTTCTAACATAATTACTTATCTGTTCTACTGTACAATGCATAATTCTTTTAGCAAAACAACAGCAGTATTATTACTAATAAATGATTGTGAAAAGAGCTTACTTTTTTGTTTTGTTTTACTCTTGTTTTTAGTTCTTTTTGTCCTTGTGTTGTATGTCACTAAGCAGGCACGGTGGAATTACTGTGTTTTTAAAGTCAGTTGGAATAACTTTTCTTTGTGTGATTATACCACTGTCTCCATACATAGGTTCATTTATTCCATTTCATTTTAATTTTTATGTACTGCTCTGTAGAATTATGTATAATTATCTGAAGCATTTACACAGTTCCAAAATTAAATCTACAAAATAAAGTATAGATAAAGAAGTTTAGCTCTTATCCCCTTGATCTGTTTTTCTCTCTGTACTTATAAATGGCCTTTTCAAAATAGATACTGGCTTAATTTTCCATTTCACATATATATGCTATATGTTATATATACACAATGTATATAAATACACACCCATTCACTTACACATGTATGTCTCTCTCACATGCATGTATTTAATTGGTTATTAGTGTGTAACAAATTGCCAGGAAATGACCACTTACAAACAACAATAATCACTTGAATTTCTCTCTCAGTTTCTAAGGGTCAGAAATGTAGGAAGGGCTTCGTGACAGGATCTGGGCTTGAGATCCCTCCCAGGGCTGGGTCAGGTGCTGCCTGGAGCTGGGGCAGCAGTGGAGTGTCTGGGAGAGGATGGGCATCCCCATGCGAGTCACAGGGCTTCTCCAAGGAGTCTCCAGGGAGCCCGAATGGGCTGCTTAGGCTTCCTCACAGCTCAAGGGCTATCAAGGATTACTGGGATAATGTCAGAGAGACTCGAGTCAACTTGAAGAAACTGGCCAATCGACAACATGGACATCAGTGATAATAACTGCATTGAAATACATAAAAATGTTAAAATCCACTGGTTGATGATGATATTAAAAAATAAAGGAATCTCCTTTGCTTTCTTGTTCCTTTGGAAGATGGTGGATAAACAACTAACTGGAAAACTAGAAAGGAAACAGCAGAGCATTTCTCCTGCTTTTCCTGAATGAACTCAGCGTAACTAGAGTTGATAAAGTCAGGTTTCATTGTATGAAAGTTTTCTTGCTTAGAAATGAAAAAATAATGATAGAATGAGAATATCACCATTTACCACCCCTGATGAAATAATGAATTGGTTGACATCACACTTAACATCAGTTTTTCGCAAATATTAATGGCAGAAAAGCATGGTAAATTTTATCATAGGAATGCAATCAGCAAAATCCAGCAAAATTCTTCAGCCAATAAATGGCAAAATAAGAGGGGAGGGGTTAATATGAAATTTAAAACAGCCTTAGAAGGCATAATCAACCATTGCAGTATCTGCTTTATCTTGGATTCTCATGTAAGAAAACTAAGCCAAATAAATAGATAATTAGAAAAATTTAAATATTGACTAATAAATTTAATAAAATATAAACAAATGTAATAAAATTACTATTTTTGTTTTTTTGGACTGTGATAATTATACTGTGATTAAATGATTTTTAAAAGTCATTATCTTTTAGCTATCTTAATAAAATAGAAATGAAGTGATATGATGACTTCAAAATGACCTACTAGTAGAGTGGGGATGGAAGAGTGCAGATGGGGTATGAATGGAACAAGACTGACCACGAGTTGATAATCATTACAGCTAAGTGAATGGGTACATTTGAGTTCGTTATACTATTATGTCTACTTGGCACATATTGGAAATTTTCCATAAAAAAAATTTTAAAAAATTTAGTACATGTGCTTATTTTCTTTTTCTAGCCATAAATATATGCATGTAGATCTATGTATTCTTTATAAAACCAAAATCTCGTTATTTGATTATTGAATTTTTAAAAAATAATCTCCATTTTTATGTTATTAAACACAATATGACTTATAATGACAACATTTGCATATACCATAATTCTTAAACATTAATTTCAGTTTTTCAGCATTATAAAGGGTATTACTCTGATTACCATGGTAGATAAATATTTGCACTCATACTTGTTTATTTTGTTAAGAAAATTTCCAAGAAACGTAACTGCTGCATATGACATGCACCAATTTCCAGTGTTTTCATACCAACTGCAAACATTCCCTTCCACGAAGTCTCTACATTGTTAACACCTGTTTCAAAGCGAACCCTCACCGATGTAAGTCACACACTTGTTCATTTAGCCTTTTGGATAGATAAAAATTGGTATCTAACTTTTATTTGTGGGTATCTCCTATGGTTTGTGGTCAAAGGCCCATATGTGGAGAATGTGCCAGACTCCAAATCTGGCATCTTTTCAAACCAATTTAGGACTGAATGCATGTTTTTAAAGAAAATTTCCAGTTTGATATTGATTATCACTAAAATCTCAGTTTTGTGACATATGGTGTCTTGTCACCTTCATGTCCATAAGAATATATTTCTTTTTACATCATTTCTCCAATAGTGGTCTACATCCAGACAAAATAATTGACGTGGTTTTTAAAATCCTGCTTCAAAAAAGCAACAAAACTAAAAAGATAAGTAAATGAAAAGAAACATGATTCATTGATTTATTTTGTTGAGTCTTCTGTATATTTATTGCACATATACACATTTATCATATAGCCTCCATGATATTTGTATATTTTATAAATAATAACAGCAGTGGTCTGCTCCTATCTAGTGATATGTGGAAGCTATTCATTTTCCTTTGATCCTGACATATCCGTAAATCTTCTTTTTTCTAAAAGTGAAGGCTTTGATTTGCCCACAATACAAGTCCAGGTCAAACCTTCTCTCTTAGGCAGTTTGTGAAGATAGTCCGGGAACACCCAGTCTTCCCTGTTCTGTGGGTGTCTCTGCTTCTCTCTTGCCAGCTCACTCCCTTGGTGGCTGCCTGCCCAGAAGGAGGGGACGCCATCTGGACTTCATGGCCATCCTTCCTCCTGTCTCCATCACATCACCATGTTGCTGTGTGGGGATGCTGACTCGACTGTGTGGAACCATCTCAGGAGCCCCCTGCCACACCTGTGACCTGCTGCACCCCTGCCTCAGTGATGTGGATGTGTGTGAAGCGACTGCCTTCTTCACCACTCCGGTAGAAAGCCCTGCACAAATGGAGAGCGCTCGAGAGCCCCTGGGAAGACACTGGACTCTGCCTCTTACTTTGGGTGACCAATTGACCACATTTTGAATAAGGAAATTCAATGCATTATTTCAAGAGACTAAATTAAGAATGTTTCAATGATTCTCATTTGGTCCTTTGAGTCCCGAAATTCCTGACATTACCATTTCATTCCACCTCATAAATATCATCTCACTAATCCCCACAAGTGCAGTTGAACCCACAAGAGTGATATTTCCTTCCCAAATGTCGTGCTTCCCTGCTCTTTGGCATCTGTCTTGAGCAATTCTATCTGCCAGGATCTGAGAACTCAAATCCAGTGTGATCCTAAATGCGGATTGTAGATTGAGCAAAAATCAACAATAAAAGGGTTAAACATGATCTCGTTCATTCCTCAGAAGTACAAAGCACCTTACTGGCTTTTAAAATCAGGGCTCGAAGCTCACGCTTTCCTTGGTCGAGCGCTTTGCCTCGCCTACTCGTTCTTCCCAGCCTGGAACCGCCCCTTCCGTTCTTTCATTTCTCCTCAGCTCAAAGTCAGTTCCAGAGGAAAGTCTTTCCAGACTCTCCCCTCTGGCCTGGCCTCCCATGCTCTGGACTTCCAGTGTCACCTTTGGGTCTGATGTGTGACCGCTAGGAGAAGGCCTGAGTCTCTGTTAATTAAAGCTCCCTGAAGGCAGGATCCGGCTGTCTCACTCACGGCTCTGAGCCCAGCACCTGCCTCTGAACATCCACCAGTAGTGGTTGTTCATGAAATATTGTCAAATCAAATCAAATTAAATTCTCTATCCCATATCCCTGTCATATGTCTGCATCCTGCCTCTGCCAATCATTAAGACCCCCAAAGTGAAGGCCTCATCTTCCTCTGCATATCCCAAATGGGCAGTTTCCTCCAGCGTCTCCAAACATTATATTAATAATAATATTAATATTGAGCAGAGGTGGGATGTGCAGACATTTTGGGCCTGGGAAGCTCCACACTTCAGCCTGCAGAACCCCCTCGTGGGTTGGCATTGCCCACCTGCACAAGTTGGACAGGACAGGTCCTGTCTAAGGCCGCAGACTCGGCTCTTGGCCATGGCTGCCTTCCTGGCTATTGCTGCACCTGCCTCTCAGAACAGGCAGCTCTCGCCCACCAAGTCTCAAGGCCACTATTTTGGGAAGCGCATGAGTCCCAAACCTCCTGATGTTAACCATAGTCTACAGACCATGTAGTATTTAATGTGGAATACTAGATTGTAAACTGAATAAGGGTAGAGATTTTACTGTTGCCTTCGCTATTGTCTCTCAAAGCATCTCCTAAATGACTACTGTACTGTAGATGTTCAAGTAATATTTGAAGAATAATGGACTAAGTGATCCAAAACTTCTGTGCCTTTTGCTATTCGTGAGGAAACATTCTACTGAAATCAGGCAAATCTTGCTGAGATTACTTTTATTTATTTATTTATTTATTTATTTATTTATTTATTTATTTATTTATTTATTTTTTATTGGGGGAAAGCTACAAAGCATTTACAGTACAATGTTTACAGTCACACTTTGTAGAGAGCTGATTTCCCAAAATATATTACCAGTCAAGTTGACTTATCTTGTTACATTCAAAAACCTACTCTGTCAAAGTAGTCCATAGAGTACATACATAGTGCTCCAACTGTATCTACGTACAACCAACACTCCATTTTAAGTGTACAATCAATATTCTTAAGCAAGAAGTA
>CAUYRT010077210.1:0-24083 GCA_963574885.1 Lepilemur ruficaudatus
GCCGGGCGCGGTGGCTCACGCCTGTAATCCTAGCACTCTGGGAGGCCGAGGCGGGAGGATCGCTCAAGGTCAGGAGTTCGAGACCAGCCTGAGCAAGAGCGAGATCCTGTCTCTACTATAAATAGAGAGAAATTAATTGGCCAACTAAAGATATATAGAGAAAAATTAGCCGGGCATAGTGGCACATGCCTGTAGTCCCAGCCGCTTGGGAGGCTGAGGCAGGAGGATTGCTTGAGCCCAGGAGTTTGAGGTTGCCGTGAGCTAGGCTGACGCCACGGCACTCACTCTAGCCGGGCAACAGAGTGAGACTCTGTCTCAAAAAAAAAAAAACAAAAATTTATTCAACTACAGGAAGTACTGTGAACTTTTCAAATCTCATGTATGCATTTCAACTTGCGAAGACCATATCATACCAACAATGTCTGAATAGCTCTGCTGGAAGTATTAATTAATCATTGTATTTTTCCTTTTAAAGACAAAACCTTTGCTAAAAATAACAGCTCCTAAAAATGGTGATATGCACAAATTTCTTTTAATCCTAAAGCTTCCTTTTACAGGTCAGGTAATAGAAGATACCTTCTTTTTACACTTTAAATGATTAATGTCTTAAAAAAAAAAAAGCATTGAACATGGGCACAAAGAAGTGTAAAGGTCATTGCAAAGCAAGAAGGCAGGAGGCAGAGGAGGGTAAAAACTTACCTATCAGGTACAATGAACACTATTCAGGTAATGGGCACACTAAAAGCCCCAACTTAAGCATTATAAAAGGTTATCTGTGTAACAAAAACAATTTTACCACCACTTTTTTTTTGGAGAGACAGGGTCTCACTCTTTTGCCCTGGCTAGAGTGCAGTGGCATCATCATAGCTCACTGCAACCTCCAACTCCTGGGCTCAAACAATCCTCTTGCCTCAGCTTCCTCAGTAGCTTGAACTATGGGCACATGCCACCACGCCCGGCTAATTTTTCTATTTTTTGTAGAGATGGGGGTCTCGATTGTGCTCAGGCTGGCCTCAGACTCCTGAGCTCAAGCAATCCGCCTGCCTTGGCCTCCCAGAGTGCTAGGATTCCAGGTGAGAGCCATCACACCTGGCCACCCTTAATATTTTGAAATAAATATATACATATATATATATATTATTTGCCAAAAAAAAAAAAAAGCATTGGAGCTGACATGATGGCATGGATCTGTAGTCACAGCTCTTGGGAGGTTGAAGTGGGAGAGTCACCTGAGCCCAAGAGTTTGAGACTAGCCTGGGCAAGACACTGTCTCTTAAAAAAAAAAAAAAAAAAAATCAAGCACCCATTCCATGCCTCAATTCTGTGAAGGGGGAGTTGAGAAAAAAAGAGAGAAGCCTCAAACCAACTTTTATGAAGGAAAAATGAAGAGATTAGCTTGAGTTATTATATAATTATATGTACTTTTTATAAAGTTTGAAAGCCAGCACACTTTATAAACTTTAGTTTGAAGAGCAAATTGAGCCTAACATGACCGGCCATCAGCTTCAGTTAACTGGGGACAAGTGAAACTTGAACTGGACCATGAAAAGTTCTCATGAAGGGTCTTTCTGGCCTCTTTGTAAGACCTCTCATGGGCTGCTAGTTTTAGATGTGGACAATGACAGAAGTGTTGGTTGGATTTCACCGACACGTAAACTATTAATGTATTACTTCAACAATTACCTAGTATGTACCTGTGAGCTGAGGATATTAAAATGAAAAAAATTAAAGGTAGAAGCCTGTCCTTCACTGGGAGGACAGGAATTCTCATTTATTGCTGATGGAAGGGAATCTGCCACTATCTACAATATCACAGCCATCCCCTTCTGGCATCCCACATAACACCTACACACATAAGAAATGGCGTGTGCACAGGTTACTCCTTGCAGCTGTATGTGTAAAGACTGGAAGACATCAAGTATCCAGCAGTACAGCAGGGTAAATAACCTCCTGTACAGCCATACCCTGGAGTACTACTACACAGCAGCAGACAATACAGATCTTTATACCAATATGGAGTAAGCTGCAGGACTTTTTGTATGATGAAAAACCAAGGTGCAAGGGTACATATTGGCTGGGCATGGTGGCTCACACCTGTAATCCCAACTACTTGGGAGGCTGATGTGGGAAGACCACTTGACGCCAGGAGTTGGAGTCTGCAGTGAGTTACGATTGTGCCATTGCACTCCAATCTGGGCGACACAGTAAGACGTTGTCTCAAAAAAAAATAAATTAAAATTAGAATTTAAAAAAGAGTGCATACTGTGTGCTATCTCTGGTGTAAGAAGGTGTGTAGGAGGTGTAAATATACCTATTCCGTTTGGTTGGTTTTTCTTCTAAAAAAAATTTGAAGTATTAATATAAACAAACAAAAAATTAGCCGGGCATGGTGGCTCATGCCTCTAACCCTAGCACTCTGGAAGGCTGAGGTGGCAGGATAGGGTGAAGCCAGGAGTTCGAGAACATCCTGTGCAAGAACAAGGCCCTGTCTCTACAAAAAACAGAAAACTTAGCCAGCCGTGATGTCGAGCTCCTGCAGTCCCAGCTACTCAGGAGGCTGAGGCAGGAGGACAGCTTGAGCCCAGGAGTTTAAGACTGCTGTAAGCCATGATGACACCACTGCATGCTAGCCTGGGCGACAGAGTGAGACACTGTTTCAAAACAAACAAACAAAAATCTTCGTAATGGAGAAAGCAAGATTTTTTAGCATACACCATTTTCTATCATTCTATGTCAAGACCTGTAAATACTGCCTATTTTTATAAGTGCCCTCGGAAGGAGCTCACAGCATGGTAGAGACAAACTGGAGCAAGTTTAAGCGCAAGACCCGGTGTTGCCTAGGGCAGGAAGGTGGGGACTGGCTCCTGGTCACCGCCAGCCAGGCCAGGGTGAGGGCAGCGGGCGGCCTGCACCTGTGCCTGCCCCTGATCTGCACGCTCCGGGCACCGGCCTGCTGGGCAAGTCCACGTGGCGTCGCTGCCCACGGCCCGTCCCCCACATCAGCCAGGCCCTAGCCGCCCCTCCCAGGCCTCCCATCCCCGCTGGCGCCCGGCTTACCATAATGGTCACCCCCAGCTGCAAGCCGCCCTCACCCTCTCTCAGTCCAACACACGCGCCCAACGGCCGGCCCACCACGCTGCATGCCATGTCTTGATTGGTTCACCGACTGCGCAACTGCCATTGGCTCTGGTCGCTTTGGGCAGCACTAAGCCAGAGTCCCTATTGTGATTGGTCATCTTCTTCGACCCAGGTGAAGTCATCCTTCTGATTGGTCGTCACTTTAAGCGGGAAGTGGTGACCCGCAGTGGCCATACAGCTGTGGAAAGTCATGCTTTGTTAGCGGGAGGCCGCACAGCTGGGCTTGAGGGCTTGGTTGGTGGTGAGGGGCTGCGGAAGGGAGAGCGTACGCTGCTGTAGTTTATTCCACCTGAGTCCCCTAAGTTCTCCTGTAAAATGCAGCCTCATTACTGAGCTTTACAGGGACATCGGCAGTTACAAGGGCTGGTAACCGTGAAAGGGCTTTGCAGACTTAAGCTCGTGCAAATACACGTACGGGCCACTCAACAACCTTTCACTGGTGCTGATGGTGGTATCCCGTGCTGGTAAGCATTGTAAATCCCTGGGTAACCCCACTCTTGTGTGATCACGTGATGTGGGCCATGTGATAAGTTCCAGAAAAGAAGTGGCTGGGAAGCTTTAGCAAGGAGGGAGGGAGGGGTTCATTTCCCTCCCAAGAGACTTTGAGACTTCTGAGCAAGGTGATGTTCAAGAAAGAATCTTGGGGAGCTTTCCAGGCCACAAAGAGCGGTGAGTGAAGTAGGCAGAACAGGCAAGAGGACAGGGAGGACTTCAAACTGGAAGGTTTGTGGGGCACATGGACTGTGGTGGAGGTGACACTGGAGGTTCTGGGCAGGGCTGGCATGACCACTGTTAGACCAAGGAATCTGGCTTTCTGGGGTGGGCTGAAGCCCACCAGCAACAGATGAAGATGGGATTGGTCGTTTAGGGGTTGCATATGGCAACAGTGTGAAGTGAGTGTATGGCTGGTGGCGGGCACCCCCTCCACTCCCTAAAAAAGAAAGACCCACAAAGGTGACTGTTAGGCCCAGCTAAATTGAAAGATAACCACACCCAGATAAGAAAGTTTTGATTCCCAGATTCTGCAAATACCAACCCCTCCTAATTCTCAATAACCTCCAAAGGTTACAGTGGAAAATCCCCAACTCTTCCTGCCAAAAGCCCCCAGCCTGCCTCAAATAGCATAAAAGCCCTCACCCCTTTCAAACAGACGCGACTTCTCGGACCCCATTCCTCAGGACCCGTGAACCTCGCCCAGGAGTGCTCCATAAAGCCACATTGTTTGGCCCTACTCAGTCTGTCTCTCACCTTTTTTCTGCCGTCGCCAACTTTACACACAGGAGCTGGGGCTAAGGTCTGCTCCCCATCGCTGCTGTGATCTGAGCAGCTCTCCTTTTGTGTTCTATATCTTAGATTTCCACATAAGAGTTTGTTCAACTACCTAAAAACGAATTTTAAAACAAACCACTGAACTAGGCTGGGCGCAGTGGCTCACGCCTGTAATCCTAGCACTCTGGGAGGCCAAGGTGGGAGGATCGCTCAAGGTCAGGAGTTCGAAACCAGCCTGAGCAAGACCAAGACCCTGTCTCTACTAAAAAATAGAAAGAAATTAATTGGCCAACTAAAAATATATAGAAAAAATTAGCCGGGCATGGTGGCACATGCCTGTAGTCCTAGCTACTCGGGAGCCTGAGGCAGGAGGATCGCTTGAGCCCAGGAGTTTGAGGTTGCTGTGAGCTAGGCTGATGCCACGGCACTCTAGCCTGGGCGACGAGCAAGACTCTGTCTCAAAAAAAAAAAAAAAAACCACTGAACTTGGTGGGTGTGGTGGCTCATGCCTATAATGCCAGCTACTCGGGAGGCCAAGGTGGGAGAATTCCTTGAGGCCAAGAGTTCAAGATCGGCCCAGGCAACATAGTGAGACCCCATCACTACAAAAAATTTAAAAAATTAGCTGGGTGTGGTGGCACACACCTGTAGTCCCAGCTACTCAGGAGACTGAGGGAGAAGGATCACTTGAACCCAGGAATTTGAGGCTGCAGTGAATTACGATCGTACCACTGCACTCCAGCCTGGGCCTCAGAATGATACCATGTCTCTAAAAAACACAAAAAACAAAACCAAACAAAAAACGACTGAACCTGAATGATCTCTAAGGTCTCTTTGCTTCTGAGAGATCCTATGAGGGAAAGACAAATTAACACAAGCTGGCAGCAGGTCTGCGGAGTAGTTCCACCCTTCGTGTGGCCTCCTTCTGAGGATGTTTGCTTCACACGTATGTATTTCTTCATAAAGGAAATAGAAATAATATGTATTTCTTGTGAAGGGATAGACTGTGCCATTAAGTTTAACTAAAAAAATGTACCTGGCAAGGTAACGAAATATCAAGTTCACTGCAAGCTTGCTACACCAAGTTGTTCCTCTGCTGTCAGATGGCCTGGTGCACAGAACACAGTAGGATTTTGGTATTCAAGGAATCCACCTTCCTTTTGTGGGGTCCGGAATAAACCATGGTAGGTCATGCCTAACATAAAATGCTCTCACAGCAGAGGAAGGCAGTAAGTAGAAAATACAAGCCCATTTTAGACAGTTATTGCTAATACCACTTTACCCTTAATCCATTTGTTCCAAAGATTATACTCTTAGAAAATGATCTTCCATAAAATAGTCTACTGAAACAATTAATATCTGCATGGTAAGGGTGTATTTTTCTCCCATACTGATATACTCTGTTGCTAGGAGATGGGTCTGGAACAGAATTCCTAAATTAAACTTTCTTGCAGGCTGACTTTTATTGAACCTGGTTCTTTAAGGGCACACACTGCACTTACTAAGTGTGTCAGTGTGCAAAAACCTGTCATTTCTGAAGCTAGAAGACAATTAACCAGCTAGAAGACAATTAACCAGGTTAGACAATTAACCAGGTTTCTAGGCATCTTATCACCATATTAAGAGTATGCTTTTAAGTGGTAACTGTGCAATGGTGGAAAAGCACTATATCAGGAGGAAAAAAATCTAGGATTTGCTATTTACTAGCTATGCAACCTTGAAAAAATGCTTAACGTCTCTCAACCCTGATTTCTTATCTGTAAAATGGGTAATATTTTTTTCATAAGTTTGTTATGAAGTATAACTAGCTATTGTATGTAAATGATTTTTAAAATATAAAATGTTATATGGAAACATCACCTTGTACACTGCAAATATATATAATAAAACACAACAACTGAGATTGTATAGAAAACTTTCAGAAGGATTAATAAGTATACTACTTGAATTCTATACCACGAACATGACTTAGTATTATAATTTTATAAAAGTCTAGTTTGAAAATATCTTTTATTGCCTACTAAATAAATTTATAAACTTCACGAAACCTTTATGTCCATCTAATATAATCCTAACCTAACTTCTACCTTTATTCTTCACATACTCTGTATTCCAGGCAAATGGATTATTGGTTATACATGCTCAAATGTATTTTTCTGATGCATGACTTAACTGTTAAAGGAGGAAATATTAGTATGTGGAATAAAAAGATGCCTTTTAATTTAAAAAAAATGCTATATGGATATAGGAATTATAAAGGTTTATGGTAATTATATTTTATCATAGACTAAGAAGAATTTTTCCTCTCTTTAAAAATTCTCGGCCAGGTGTGGTGGCTCACGTGTGTAATCCTAGCACTCTGGGAGGCTGAGGCGGGCGGATCATTTGAGCTCAGGAGTTTGAGACCAGCCTGAGCAAGAGTGAGACCCCATCTCTCCAAAAAAAAAAAAATTGAAGGAAATTAGCTGGACAACTAAAAATATATAGAAAAAAATTAGCCAGGCATGGTGGCGCATGCCTGTAGTCCTAGCTACTTGGGAGGCTGAGGCAGGAAGATCATCTGCTTGAGCCCAGGAGTTTGAGGCTGCTGTGAGCTAGGCTGACGCCATGGAACTCTAGCCCGGGCAACAGAGTGAGACTCTGTCTAAAAAAAAAAAAAAAAAAAAAAAATTCTCATAGACATCTGTTATTGAATAGATCACAGAATAGAATCTTAGGAAGCAGTGGAACTGTTTCTGTGCCTGTTCTTCCCGTGGGACTGTGGGGGCTTGGGGTCAGGGAGGAGCACCACTAACCGTCAGAGCAGTGCTGCCCTCAGCAGGAATCAGAAACTGGCTCATGGAGGGAAAGGAAGGTGGGGGAGGGAAAGGAAGGTGGGAGAGAGAAAGGAAAAAGAAAGGGAGGGAGGGCGGTTGCTAATCAATCCAACTTCAAAAGAATTCTGTATAATTTTGAAGTTGTCCTGAGTGATTCAGAGCTGTGTAAAATTAATATACAGGTTCTGAAGGGATCAACGCTCAGTTGGATGTTCATTTTCTAAAAAAATAAATCGGGCCCCTCATCTCACAGTTACCCCTCATTTTCACCCCCAGGATACAAATCCACTGCATGTAAAGGAGACAATGAACTTATTCAACTTTGAATTTCCATCCTGATAAAAGTGCCAACAAAAGCTGGCTCCTGTGTCAGCCAAAGTATTTAAAATATAAACTTCTATTTCATACAAAAATTTATGGGCCAGAATAAAAGAATTTCTACTAATATGTCTTTTAAGGTTCTCTGATGTCCAAGGTCAGTTAGCAGAAATAAGGATCAAAAGAACACGTGATAGGTACCTGCTCTTTAATCCAGTGAGCCACCAACACGGCTTGGCATATGTTGGTATTTTGTGACTCTGAACAACAGGTTTCTCATTATGGTGTGTCCATATTCAAGGCTGAAATAACTTATGAATAAAAAGTTTACCATGTAATTTTAAGTGGGGAAAAAAACAGCAGGATTCAGAGTTGAACATAGAGTATGATTATATCTATGTACAAAAATGCTAATAATGACAGTATTTAATAGCTGGCAAGCAATGGGCAATCTGTTTTCTTCTTTTGGTTTTACAAATTTCTTTTACTGAGTAGTTAGTGTTTCTATAATAGTATAAAACTGTACTGAAAATTCCCAAATTATATGAAATTGTTTCAGTTAACAATGATTGATATAAATCTAAGCTGTCACCAATGTTACAGAACCTAACACCTATTAGCACATTTGCCATGCACAGAAACAATGAGAGATATTTATCTGAGAACTCCTTTCCTTCTGATTATCCATTACCTGCAGTTCAGGGCTCTTGTCCTCTGTGGTACCCTAAATAAAGTAGTAGTATTGGCTGACATTGGCAAAATGGGGGAACTTCTCCTGCTTCTTATCCTTTTGGTAGCTTCTCCGGCTTACTCTGGCCTTCTGGGACAGGGAATGCTAAGGTGGTGACTAGACTTACCGTGACCCTTTCACATGCTCATGTATGAAGTCAGCATGAAATCGTGGGACCAGAGGATCCTTCTCACCGTGCACAATCAAGGTAGGGCACTGGACCAGGGGCAGCAAGTGCCGGCAGATATTACCTGAAGGACAAACACCATGAGGAATCTGCTTTTGTGTAACCATTCTAGGAGGTGAAAAGAAACACAATTTGGCAAGCCATGCCCCTCTTTGGTCCTCAGTTTCTCTGTCTGTAAAAACAGTAGTTGGGGCCGGGCGAGGTGGCTCACGCCTGTAATCCTAGCACTCTGGGAGGCCAAGGTGGGAGGATTGCTCAAGGTTAGGAGTTCGAAACCAGCCTGAGCAAGAGTGAGACCCCCTGTCTTTACTAAAAATAGAAACAAATTAATTGGCCAACTAAAAATATGTAGAAAACTTAGCCGGGCATGGTGGCACATGCCTATAGTCCCAGCTACTCGGGAGGCTGAAGCAGGAGAATTGCTTGAACCCAGGAGTTTGAGGTTGCTGTGAGCTAGGCTGACACCATGGCACTCTAGCCTGGGCAACACAATGAGACTCTGTCTCAAAAAAAACCAAAAAAACAAAAAAAAACAACCGCTATGTTGCAGAGACATCTCAATAGGGGCAGCTGGGTGCAATGGAAACCGTTTGGGGTTTAGAGGAACGTGACCAGTGCCCAATCCTCGTTGTGATCCTGAGTCAGGTACTTAATCTTGAACCTCTCTAAGGGTCTGTGTGCTATCTATAAAATTGAAATGATAGTATATCTCCTTCACAGACTTGTGAGAATTGTGAAAGACAATACTTATGAAGATGCTTTGTGAGCTGTATGTTAGTTCCAACACAGGAAAATCACTGCTCTTTTGCTCTACTGCCAGACAAAGCAGGATAGATCAAAGGCCAGAGAGCACAGTTCAGTCTCTTTTCCTGAATGTCTTGTTGAGGTTCTGACAAAGTGGAAATTTTGGAATCAGAATTTAGGTCGCTGGGAAATGTAGGATGTGTTCCTCAAACAAGGCCAGCGAGGGTCCTGAGGAGACCACGAGTGCTCTGCAGGCAAGAGACTTGGCATGCTATGGGAAGACCACTTCTTTGCTCTTTAAGGAATGGATTACTTTGTTCATTCTTCCATACAGAGTGGATGGAAAGTGCTATGCCCCATGCCCTTAGGTTTACAGAGCTCCCCAAGACAAAGCTACTGCCTTCAAAGAGCTCATGGATTGTGTGGGGAGAAGACAAACACAAATATAACTAAGTCCAAATTAAGGCAGAGTGATAAAATGAGAAATAGACTTTAAAGTAAAGTGCTGGGAGCACAAAAGAAGAAGAAGTTAATTCTACCGGGGCACACTCAGGTAAGACGGTGACATTTAAGCCAAATTTTGAAGGGTGCATAAAATTCCAATAGATGGAAAAGATGTAGGGCTGTTCCAGCCCGAGGAAGGAGTAATGCGAGTGGAGAAACAAAAGTAGTTTCTTGATCTGAAGAGTGAAGAAGAGGGCTGGGCACAGTGGTTCACATCTGTAATCCCAGCACTGTGGGAGGCCAAGGTAGGAGGATCACTTGAGCTCAGGGGTTCGAGACCAGCCTGAGCAACATAGTGAGACTTTGTCTCAAAAAACAAAACAAAAAAAGGGAAGAAAACACCACCTACTCCCCTAGAAGCAATGAATCTAAATATAAGATTGGCTTTTCTTTCTGACATTAGAATATCAGAAAGGTTAGAAAAAGCAATGAAGCTGAGGTTGCGTGGACCTTCCACAGTGTAGAGAATAACTGCTGTGAAAGAAAGGTCCTTAATGCACCACACCAAATAAGTTAAGCCAAATGGTTCTGAATCAAAGCTTCCATCCCTCATTCACTTCCCAGACAACACAAGCTAACCACCCATCCTGAGGTCTGGCTTCTCCCCAAGGATGCTGAGGTCACTGTCTCACACGGCTCTGATGGAGATCCCTCCTCTTACGGTATCACCAGGCCTATCCTCACAGTGCAAATGAAGGGCTGCAGTAGGGGGTGTGCAGAGGGGTGGGCAGGGGTGCAGGGAAGGGGATAAAGCAGGGCTCTCACAGCCAAATCTCCAGAGAAGTCATCGGGGATAGAGAATCTATTACATTTGTCTCTTTGCCTGACTGTTGGCAAGTCATGCTTGGAATATGAGACGACAGAAGGTGGGAATGGAATCTTGTGGAGTCAAATCATAAATGTGAACAGGACTGTATGCTCTGGAAAAGCAATCCTGGATAGAACAATCCTGGATAGGATTTATGTTTTGGTTTAGGCCCAAAGGAGCTTTTCCGTCTTTCTCAAATAGCCTTCTAGTTAAATCCTCAGATGATGTTTCTTCTACCACCTGTGAAAGGAGAAACAGCATCTCCTGCAGTCCCCAAATAGCTGTTGCTGACCTGGCACTCAGCTGTGCCACAGGCCCAGGTGCGGGCAGCAGGTATGACCAGCAGTCCCTGCCAAAGAAGGGCCCTCCTTACCTTTTGCTGATGCGGTACTCCACTTGTAACTGCTTCTCCCCTGACGCCACCACAGATCTCTGGAGCTGGTGGAAGGACATAAGACAAAGTGCAAGTGGTTATGATGCAAAGAGGAGGGCCCTGTCATTTCCACAGACAGGCTCTTCTCTTATGCATGCACGTAACAACTGCCAGCTCCTCCCTACTTAAGAGGATATTTTGCATGTGGGAGTGATTTAGTGATAGCTATCAATCTTGAGAATAAAAAATAGTAAGTGACCAAAAATCTTCGAGTTGAAAATAACCTTTGGCACTGTGTCTGGTCTACAGTAAGCAGTCCAATAAAAGTTTGTTGAGCTGAAATAAACTGGTATTTGAATCCCTTTTGTATCTGTAAGACTGTGAGTTAGGTAAGAACAAGGGCTATTTCTCAATCATCTTTGTATCCCAGTGTCAGGCACAGGGCCTACCCTATGGTGAGCACTTAGTAAGTGTTGAATTAAATGAACACCTCCAACAACAGGAAATTCTCTACACTCAGAGGCAGGCTGCTCATTTTGAACAATTCTGACAAAAGCTCTTTCTTACAACTAATCAAAATCTGTTCTGTTGTAACTGCCTTTTTTTTTTTTTTTTGTGAGACAGAGTCTCACTCTGTTGCCCAGGCTAGAGTGCCATGGCGTCAGCCTAGCTCACAGCAACCTCAAACTCCTGGGTTCAAGCAATCCTTCTGCCTCAGCCTCCTGAGTAGCTGGGATTACAGGCATGCGCCACCATGCCTGGCTAATTTTTTCTATATATTTTTAGTTGGCCAATTAATTTGTTTCTATTTTTAGTAGAGACCGGGTCTCGCTCTTGCTCAGGCTGGTTTCGAACTCCTGACCTTGAGCAATCCACCCACCTTGGCCTCCCAGAGTGCCTTTTCTTTTTTAATTGATATATAATAGTTGCATATTTTTGGAGTACATGGGATATTTTGATAGACAAAATGGTCTGGATTATGAGAAACAACAGGTTTGAAGTCACTAATTTAACTAAATGTCTCGCTTTTGTTCTGAATGTCCAGATATAGCATTTAAGTTGTTTTTAAATAAAATGCCTACTAATTGTGAAGTCACTGTACTAGGGACAGAAAAAGAAATATTATTTATTTATATAAGGGTATGTTTACTTCTGCCTCTGCCAACAGAATGTCAGCTCCATGAGGGCAAAAACTTGGTGTTTTTTCAGCGCTGTCTCCTGAGGGTCCAGAGAGGGCCTGGCAGGGAACAGGGGCTCAATATTGGTTAAATGAACAAGTGACTGAATGAAACCAGACCCTGCACTTAAAGGCACTCGCAGCGCTCAGACCCAGCCCTGGTGCTTCACAGGCAGGCAGAGCAGTACTCAGGGTAATGAATTGCACAAGACAGAAACTTTTCCCTTCTCTAGGGCTTCTATAACGTCATTTATCCTGCTGCTAAGCCAGGTGGACAATCTTGAAAAAGCCTCCTCCTTTCCTTGGACCCGTCTCCACATCGCTGAAATGCAACACGTGAACAGCACGTTCTTGGGAGCTCCTCTCAGCCTATGGCTCTGCAATATCAGGATGTGGGAAATCAGAAGGGGACTGACATACTTCACCAATTGCCCTGCATGTTCTCCCTAGCCACTCATAGAGGAGAGAGTCATAGAAGAGAGATGCCCTCTCTGTCTTTGTAGGGAAAAATGAATGGCTTAAAAAAGCAAAACCCTAGGGAATCCCTTCTCCCCCAATTAAGGAGACCACCTGGTGTTTCATTCCTTTAATAATCATTTATTGTGGGAGCTAAGAAATTTGATCACATGGGGGTGGAAAGTGGAAAGATATATAATAGAGACTGGGGGAGGGGAAGGATGGAGAGACACAGGTTAAGGGTACAAACATATAGTAAGACAGAAGGAATAAATTCAGTGTTTGGTGGCAGAGCAGAGTGACTATAGTTAAAACACAAATGCATTGTACTCAGATGAGGGACACCCTACAGATTCTGACTTGATCATTACACACTATCTATATGTAGCAAAATTTCATGTGTAGCCTCTATATTTATACAAATAAAACATTAATAAATAAAAAATCATTTATTGTCCACCTACAAGTCACTAATTTTTTGGAACAAATATTTATTGGTTGTTCTCTGTGCTAAGCACTGTACTAGGCATTGGACAAACAATAGGTTACACCAGACAATGTCCCTGCCCCAAGTCATCTCAAGAGGCCATAATGGGTGAGTACAGAGTGCTATGGAAATAGAGAGAGGGGCGTCCAGCCCATTCTCATGAGGGACTGAAAAGCCTCCCAGGATGTCCACAGGACACACTGGAATCACACAGGTGAAAAGAGGTCACGGGCAGAGAGGAGTGTGTGGCTGGGCTGCTGAGTGAAGAGGAACATGTGGTGGAAGATTGGCAGCAGCCAGGCCTTGGAGGTTTGCAAGCATTTGAGGGCAAAAGCGACCCATTAAAGAGTTTAAGCAAGGGCTTGACATGGTCAGACCCGACCTTCTAAAGATACTCTGGCTGCAACAGGCAGAACGGGGCAAGGCATTTCAAGAAAGGCAACGTATGATGTTTGCCAGTTTGCAGTCTAGTTGGGGAGACAGGATGCTAACCCATGAAACTGTCAGTGATACCAGACAGCACATAAATGGCAGAATAAATTTAAAAATTAAGTACCAAACAACTGGCAACAAAAATTTTGAGTTCACAGGAAGGGGAGGTTATTGTATGTTCACTCAAAGAACCAAAGTAGGCCAGAGTGGTCAGGGCTGGCAGGCCCAACGGAGGCCTGAGACTTCAACTGAGTCTTCAAGGATGGGTAGGATGTTGGGAGAGAGAGAAGTGATGGGAGAATGTGCTTTGGGAAAGGGACAGTGAATAGGAAGCAGATAAATTTAACACAAGCCACCGAGACGTCTGCCCAGGTCTCATGTGGGAGCCGCTACCAGAGAAGCCCAGGGCTTATTTCTGGGAGAGCCAGGCATCAGCAGCCCAGCAAGACGCTTCTGGGGAAGGGAGTGGGGCAAGGTCCGTGCATGCAAAATTGACGACCTGGCCATGAATGATTAAATGGACATCTCTGGGTGGGCCACTTGTCCTGTCACCATAGCAACATGGCTAGTCTGAGGAAAAAGCAGCTGCTGGCCAAATGCTGCTACTGCTGGCTCACTGAGAAGCTGGACCTATTGAAAACACATTGTTCCAATTCACCAGTGGCGCTTAGTCATCTCAAAAGCCTGTACAAAGATTCTAGACTTGCCTGTGGGGGGAGGAGGGTGGTTTAGATGAAATTATTGCTGTTCTTCTCTCTGCGATCCATGTCTCTGCTGTCAGAGCCTTCCTTAAAACCACAGACCCGATCATGCCACTCTCCTGTTGAAAACCGTCCAACAGCTCTCCCACTGCCTACACCATAAAATCCAAAGTGCTGGCATGCCACCTGCAGCATCTGCTAGTGGTGTCTCACCGTCTAGCCTCATTTCCTATCATCTCCCCTTGTCTCTTGTACACTTCAGCCACTGCGCTTCTCCCCAGTCTCTGAACATATCGCATATCAGGCCCTTGCACACATTGCTTCATCTTCCTGGAATACCCTTTGCCAACTTGTTTCTCTGTTGGATGTCACCTCCACAGGGAAGCCTTCCTGATTCGTTCTCTCCTCCCTGTCTGCTCTTCACCCCACTGCCTTTTCTTCACAGGAAGGCTCACTTTTTTACGCCACCATAGCACAACTCTCTGCACATGTGACAGCACATATCATAGTATACTGTAAAGATTTGTTTGTCCTCATTATGCAGTAAGCTCCCAAAAGGAGAGGACCAATAAATACCTCATCTCCCTGTAAAAGCCCAGTACCCAGGCCAGGGCCTGGCACACGGTGGGCTCTGCTCTGTTGATGACTGACTACTGGCTGCCTGAATGAACTGCACATATTAAGGGTGTGATGTCTGGTTTGACATAAATAAGTCTGAGACAGTATTAATGTGCCATCTTTAAACAGGCAACACATTTATAGAGGCAAGGTAGACTGCATAATTTTTCTAAGTTTTTTTTTATTTCGGGGCACATTGGATTGTGAAATTTTTCTAAATATTTACCATGCTTCCTAGGGGAGGATTAAACGTCCCCTTCCCACAGACATCAGGCTTGGCCGGATAATTTGCAGGGCTTTCCCTGTGCAGGAACTAGATTAACTCCCTGTTGAATGCAGTGGTGGCCACACGCTCTGCTTTGACCAGTGAACCGCGGGTGGGAGTAATGTCTGACGCTTCCACACGGAAGCTTTACAAGCCAGCTCATGTTTGCTGTCTCTTGTCTTTTTCCTCTCCCGTGAGACTGGCAGTGTCCCAAGTAGAGGCTGCTGTCAGGTTGGGTCCCACAGTGTGGGGCAGAGCTGCAGCCAGCCCAAGACAGATGTATAATGTGAGAAAGAAGCAAAACTTTGCTGTAGTTATCTCTGAGATTTGGGGCTGCTTGTTACTGAGCATAACTTAGCCTAAGTTAACAGGTACAAGAATGCAGAACAGCAGAGCAGCAATAAATGTACCTCTAAGTTCCAGCTGTGGCTCTAGTTACACGTGTAACCTTAAGTCCCTATCCCTCTCTGGGCTTCAGTTTCCTCTTTAACAAAACAATGAAGTTGAACTTTCCACTCTGACTCTGTAAATAGGTATTAGGATTTCACTCCTTGCCCCTGTCATCTCACCCTTTTTTCCTTATTTTTCACCCTTCTACTAATTATATGGAATCGTTAACATTTTTGAAGGGTTCCTTATTTTTATGTTTTTAGGTTAAATTGACACATAATGATATGCACATGTCTCAAGTGGACCATCTGCTGAGTGTTAACAAATGCACACAGCTGTGTATGCCACATCCCTAACGAGATATTAAGAGCACATTTTCAACACCCCAGAAAATTACTTTGCACCTCATTCCCAGTTAATCCTTTCCCTCCAGAGGCAACCACCACTGTGATTTTTTTCCATCATGGATTAGTTTTATGGAATGGTTGGCATTTTCAACTCCTGGACTAACGAAGTGTCTAGTTAGTTGTTCAGGTTGCCTGTTCTCACACTCCTGAACTCCAGGCACGTGAAGACACAAAAGGATGTTCTTGGCAGGCTTTGGGGACACTCACCCACGGTTCTGCAAGCTCTCTAATTTTCTGAGCCTCCAAGTCACTGACAAAGTCATGGTAGAGAGCAACATAGGGCTCCAGGTGGATGACCTCCTTCCGGATGGGCTGGAGCAGCAGGTAGGGGCTGGAATTGGTCTCATAGGAGCAGTAGAGGCTGGGGATCTGGTAGTGAGTGGGCTGGAAGGGAAGAGTAGAATCAGCAGAAGAGAAGAAGGGTCTAGGAGCAGAAACCACGTGAGAACTATGACATAAAACAACTGGAACTTGAGAGAGACAGAATGTGGTTGCTCTGATGCTGCCCACGTGAGCTTTATTGTTTTCAATGCCCTTTCCCCTTACATTGTCCCAATGACAGCTTCTCGCTCTCTAGCCAAGCCTGTCACCCCTTTCTCTTTTCCTGAGAGATCCTACCTGGGAACCCAGGGTCTGACATAACCCCTCGTAGGTGTCTCTGGTCTGCAGGTGGGGTACATTGGGCCTCTGCATGACAGCCTCAGCTACTGCCCGATTGGGGCTCTCTGCCAAGAGCCTTTCATATTTCAAGATATTCCTGGCCATCCTCTTATTATCTGGGCCTGAGAGAAATCAGAGCAGGGAATAATATAGATTAACAAATACTGGCCCCAGAGAGTGCTACCAAGGTTTCCTGTACCTTCACTGCAGTGCAGAACAGGCAACTGAACCCCCTGAATAACTCCTTGTGTTAATACACAGGAGGATGTAAGACTCTCGCTTCCAGAAGAGTACCTGGTATTCAAAAAAGACTGACTTGGGCCTAGTAGATCTGAAGGTGCAGAAGGCTTTGGGAAGGAACGTGGTACTTAACTCTCTTCGGCCAAGGGATCATGAGGGTGGCTGCTCTGGGATAGTGACGATCAGTTTTACGTATAGAGAAGAAGGAGCTTCATTCTTTCATTCAATCATTCATTTACCCATCCATTCAATAAATCTTCAGGGAACATTTACTATGTACCAGATACCGTGCTAGAGGCTGATCTCCCAGAGTTTAGAGTCTAACGGAGAAAGGGGATATTAAATTACCACTTATAACAAAACATAAGTAAGTGCAATGACAGAGAAGCCCAGAGAGCCAAAGCCTGTTGCAGAGGGACCCAACCTTTTCTTCCTTGGAGAACTGGAAGCTCATTCATTCTTGGCTCCACTAGATCCTTCAAAATTCATAACTGGCCTAGACCCAGAGCAGAGCAATCTGGGATAAAGAGACTCTAGACTTTGGTTCTAGACTCGATTCCCACAGGGTCCTCGGGAAACCCAGTAAATCTAGTGTCTTGTGAGTGCCCACTTTTTGTACCCACTTTGGCTCAAGATGCCCCATGAATTGGCGACTACCCATGGCGTGCTTGCTTCTGTGCATAAGTCTCAGTGCATCTCAGAAGGGGGTCTGAATTGAGGAGAAATGAAGTTTTGGATAATGGAAATGATGAGATCAAACAACAATGAAAATATTGCAAAGCTAGAAATGGGAATCTCATTTTCCATGTTCTACTTATCCACCTATAAAAGCAACAATTTAGGTTCTCTTGGCAAGGCAGAGATTTTAATAGATCAAGCAAAAAGAAATAAAAGGAGGGTTGGGTTATAATTTTGTTTGTAGCACGAATTACCTGTGTGTTTACAAACCATACAACTACTTTCTTATACTAGTTTGCTAAATCATCAGAAAAGAATAACATTACTAAATGGATTCATTAAAGAAGTTATGAATACATGCAATTGTTAAGTCCTACATGAAATACCTTATGAATATTAAACAAAATAGTGATTTTGTATCTTATTTTAGAATCTAAATACTTTATTAGAGGAAAGCCTAGGAAGCCACCTACCACTAAAATTTTAAGCACATTTATATATGAAAAAATTTTAAGCAAAAACATGCAAGCAGAGAGCTGAGCTAGGAAGCATCTCCTTCCTGTTTAACTCATTGTGTTGTCAGCAAGGCAGTCCCTGAAGGGGGCTGAAGCTGCACTCTGAGCCACCTGGGCAGGATGGCTGCACAGCAAAGCGAGCACTGGTTTAAAGGGAAGAACAGATAACTCTGTGAGCAGCTGAAGTGAAAGATCCTGCTGAGTCACTCTCCTTCTTGCACACACAAGGCACATTGATTTCATTCATTCCTGGATCTGCTTCCAAAACCTGGGTCTTTAAAATGTCTCTGAAGAAACTGGCTCTCAATTCTGGACTTGTTCCCATAGAGGCAACGCTAATATATAACTGGTTCGGAGTGCAGGAGGGAAGGAACAGGTTGACATCTCAGCATTTTCCAACTAACTTAAAAATATCCCCCTGAGGCATTGATCTGCATATATGTAAGATTTCATCTAAAATTGGAAATGTGCCTTAGATTATGAAATTAAATAAAGACAGATAGCTGTAGGTCCCTTGTGGGGATTAAAGGCCAGGAGCGGAAGGGAGTCCCCCATAACTCAGACCTCTGGCCGGATTGTCTTTTATCCTTACGTACTGTAGAGAAGAAACTCTCTGGAGAGGCTGAGGGCACACGAAACGTTTCCTGCCTATTAAAAAAAAAAAAAAAAAAAACAGAAAGAAAAGGAAAAGAAAGCATTAATGGCACTGAGGATATCTCCTCTGAACAAATCATTAAATAGATTTTTTAAAAAGCTAGAAAACATTCTTACCACAGTAGATAATAAGGCGCATTGAAAGGAGCAGCAGACTAGAAATGCGGAGGATTTGTGAATCAGGTCTCAGCACTTTCCTCATTTATAATGGACTCATTACCACCCTTCCCAGGGAAGGTAGGAAAATACACGAAGATAAACTTTCTTAAAGTGCCCTCAAATCTTAAAGTGTGCAAAACCACATAATTGCAGGGCGTTTGTTATTTGATTCTAGTTTATCATTACACTTAATATGGAACTATAAAAACCCTAATACAAATATAATTTGTTTTCCAGGTTCAGATCGTCCTAGAGTCTACAAAATTAGTTAAAGCGAGGCAAAGGAAGAACTAGAACAGAAATATTCCCCAGTGCACAGGAATTAACTCCACACAGCCATTCAATCTGGGGCTCCACCAGGTCAAAAGGAAATGGGGCTTTCCTGACAAACCTGGGGAACAGAACCGTATGGGTGGGCTGCAGTCCTCCTCTGGGTGCTGCCAGATGATGATTAACTGCTGGAAATGTATTTCTTTCTAATCATTTTAGCTTAGCAAACTAAAAAATTCATTTTTAATGAAGAAAGCAATAATAAAACATATGAGAAATGGAAAAAAAGTACTCTACTGAAATCCAGGCACGCAAGCACTTTGGATAATATATGGTTTTTACACAGGTAAGATCATATTTTTTTTTACACATTTTGACATCCTGATTGTTTCTCTCTACATTGTTAGCAGTAGTGTTTTTATATCTTTATATCGTCTCCATAGATAACATTTTTAATGGCTGCATTTTATTCCATCCAGAAACTTCATCATAGAGAACTTAATCATTCCTCTAATACTGGACTTACAGATTGTTTCTAATTATTTCACAGCACGAATTATTCTGTTCTATATATAGCAAAGCAATATGTAAGTAAGCTATGAATATCCTGAATGCCAGATATTAACTCAAGCTTTTCAAACTCTTTGAGATTAGAACCAAAAGACAATTTTTCATATTTTTAAAACTCTAGAGACTTGTAATGAAATAAAATCATATTTTATGAAGAACAAAGAGTTACTTTTGGTGTACCAGTTTAATTTCTTTGGAAATGTGTACACTAAATAACATTAAATGAAAAAAGAAAACATATACTCGTAGTATATAATAACAATAGCTTACATTTATTGAGTACGTACTGTGTGTTATGCATGCTTCCTGTTAAAGGCTTTGCATGTATTAGCTCATTTAATCTTGAAGTAAGAATCATTAATTATTCCTCTTTTACAGAACAGAAAATTGAGGCCCAGGGAGGTTAAGTAAGTTGCCCACATTTTCAGAGAATTTGAACCCTGGTCTGTCTGACTCGAGAGCCTATGGTTTAACCACCACACTCTACTGTCTCTTATTATTAGCAGTTACTAAAAATTTTTTTACTAAAATATATAATGAAAAAATATATACGTTAAATTTTTATGATAATGAAAAGTCCATGGTGGGGCATTTACCTCTAATTTACCAGAGGACCAGGGAAAACATATTAATAAATCATCTATAAGACAATGCCTTATAGATAACAATCAAACTTCTTCTTCCATGGCAATATCATGCTATAAGATCTGCCTTATGTGTTTTATTACTGAGGCATAAAAAAAGTGCTATAAGAGCACAAAAGAGGAGTGAGGAAAATTAAGAAATAACTCACAGAGCAGGTGACATCTCAGCTGTGCCTTGTGAAATAAACAGAATTTCACCAGAGGAAGCCTGATGTAGAAAGGCAGAGTCTCCCAGTGAGAGGAGGGGACAATCAAGTCATCAGAGTTAGGGCCACTGTATTTAAAACCCCATCTTTCAGGGTAAGGTGCTTCTCTGAGTCTCTCCATATTGATCCTCCATTTCCTTCCTTTATTAAAACTCAATTAGTTCTTACCTTTCGTTACACCAGTTATTCTATTTTAGCTTTAACACTGAGCAATTGAGCAGGAGATTCGGACGTAGACAGTTTTATAACAAAGGTCCATTTACCAGGAACTTCCATGAAAGGAACAGGACTGTTGGCTGCACTGAGAATAAATCTGTTCTGGCAGCAATGCATAGGTTGGGACCACCCACATCTTACTCTCTTTTCTCAGGAAAAGGGGAAAAGAAAAAGGAATGTACGGAGCAGGAATGGTTTATTAGCTTTGGAAACTCCAGGGAACAGGCAAGATGGTGATTTTTCCAGCCTATTCTTGAAGACTGTACAAGTCTGGTGGGAATTGGGGTTGGCTATACAAAAGGATGGCAGCTGCCATAGTCAGTGAAATGAACATCTACCCGAGCACAACAGTACTAAGTAGATCAACAGTGCCAAGGAAAACTAACACCTGGAGGGGGAACTGAGGCTGGTGCTATGGAACAGTGACTGCAGCTCTGTAGCCAGACACAGTCACGTTACAGTTGGACTCAGTTGCAGATAGGAAAGGACAACAATCAAATTTCTTCCATGGCAACATCATGGCGTAGTATCTGTGAAGAGTTATGAGTTAGCGAGAATGCAAAAGTGTGATCTACATTTACCATGAACCCATTAAATGTTTATGAATACAACTGCTGCTACAGGTGAGAAACATCCTCCTACATGAGAAATAACGATTGCAAAGTTGTCCATGCATTGGGAAGAGCACTGAACTAAGAGGCAGACAGACTTGGGTTCTAATCCGAGGCCTGTGAACTTTGTGACAAGTTAAGGATTTTTTGGAGACTCGGTTCACTCACATGTGATACATGGAAATAATAAAATAACTGCCCTGCTTAACTCACATTTGGTCCTATTAGAAAGATGAAACAAATTAAGAGATACAAAAATGCTTAGAAAATTATAAAGCAGATATAAAACATTGTATTTATTGTGATAAAAGCAGTGAGCTTCATTTACTGTCTTACCTGGAAATAGGCAAAGGCCAAATGATCCAAAGCATCTTCTAGACTTGCCTCATCCTCTGTCTTCCACTCTCCGTAAGATCCTCGGAAGAGACTGACAGCCTCCTCCAGCCATGGAATGGCGTGGTAGTAATCCCCCATGTCATAGGCCACCTGCAGATGACACAAGGGCCATCACTAAAGCTTTAGCCCACAGGTAGAAAAAAAGAAATGACAATTCAAAGAGTAAGAAGGCCTTTGGGACCCAAGAAGGCAAACTTTAACCTCAAATTCATTTCAATTCAATTTATTAAGCATCTATTATATACAATGCATTGTACTAGGTAGACAGGAGACACAAGGGCTCTTGCATTTAAGGAATTTATAATCTGGAGAAGACAGACATGACTTCAAGTAACTATAATATGGGGCAGGATGAAATGAGTGCTCAAAGGAAAATGGATAACATGCTGTGGAGGCTCAGAGTGGGGAGGAGACCTGAGAATCTCAGAAGGCTTCACGGAGGAAGTGGCATCTGAGATGGGCCTTCCTTGAAGAAGGATAAGGATTTCAATGAGCAGAGATTGGGAGGAAAACCATTTTAAGATGAGGGAACGGCAGAAACCAAAGCCAAAAGCAAGAACATGTTCAAGTCGTCCATTGTGGCTGCAGCCTAAGGTAAAGAGAACCAAAAAGTGAACTTAAAATGGCAGGAGGGGTTAAGCTAATGACAATCTTGAATGTCATGATTTTAGAAAGATATTGCTGGTAACAATGTGAAATGGATTATTTATTCAATAATTATTATTGGTAATTAATCAATTCCATTAATTATTTATTCAATATTTACTAGTATTTACTAAGTACCTGGGGGCCTTGCCCTTCAGGAGTTTAAATCAAGTGAGGGGAACATGAGTAAACTAGTAATTGTAACACAGTGCATTAGACACCATAATGAAGGCAGACACGGGAATGCTATGGAAGCTCAGTGGGTTCATTCTGCATTAAATGTTGGAATGCTGGCAACATGTACCAGACATAGCTCCTGTCTCCTAATGGCTTACAGTTAACTAGAATACCAGACCTCAGGTGGAATTTCCTGGAAGTCATTATTGGAGACAACACAGTATTATAAAGTCAGAGTTGGAAGAACTCTTTGCAAAATAATCTAATTCAGGTGTAACTTCCTGACAGGGAAAAAACCTACACATGCTACAACTCTGCAGCCTAAATAACAAATCAATTTTTACCCCAGGTCTGCCATTAACCTGCTGTTTTCTGGGCCTCAAATTACCTATTTGTAAAAAGGTTGAGTTGAAAAATAACAATCAAAAATGACTCAACTTTTCCTGCCAAGTTAACAAGTTATTAAATCAAGATTTCCCTGAGTAACTTCAAGTCCCAGCAATATGGTACATTGAGAAAACTGGAATTCTTCTACATACAAATACTTAGAAACTTTGAATAAAACAGAAAAAGCATTTTATTATATATTTTCAAGAAAAAATGGAAAATACCAGGTACCAAAAACAAAAAAGGAGCTAAAAACTAAAGCATAAGCTTATACGCAGATGCTGAAGCTGCCTAGGATGGGAGTGTTAGTCTTAGTAACCTCACGTGGTAATGCCCACGTGAGGATGGAAGATAAGCCTTCCTAAGACCTCGAAATACCTAGGATTAGAACTAAGACACCCTTATGAAACTGGATTCTATAAAAAACTACACCTTAAGGTAAGGGTGGACCAGAAAAAAATTTATCTACTGGCTTAAGGAGATAAGAAAGTTGGTTTGTTTCTATCTGGCCTCTGTGTTGGAAAATAAAATGTCTCCACAAAATGTTCTCAATTTTGAGCCTATAGTTTGTGAGTTTAGATATGAATCTGTAATACTCATTTGGTCAAGGACCTGCCTCCCTCCCTAATAAATCAGTATAAAAGTAGATCTAAGGTCAGTGGTAGCACCAGAGTTCCTGGAAGAATAAAACCCAAAACTCTCTTGAGGGATATTCCTACAACTCTGGGCACAGAGATTCTCTTCGAGGAAAATTGTCTTACTGAAAATAAGCTCCCAATCAAACATGCAAACTATATCAGGAAATAATCCATCATGAGCAAGAGTCAACAGATACAATAGTATAGTGGTAGAATTAGACAAGAATTTCAGAAAATAGAAAGGCTGATATGCTTTAAAATAATCCAGAGAAGGCCAGGCGTGGTGGCTCACGCCTGTAATCCTAGCACTCTGGGAGGCCAAGGTGGGTGGATCGCTCAAGGTCAGGAATTCGAAACCAGCCTGAGCAAGAGCGAGACCCCATCTCTACTAAAAATAGAAAGAAATTAATTGGCCAACTAAAAATATATAGAAAAAATTAGCCAGACATGGTGGCGCATGCCTGTAGTCCCAGCTACTCGGGAGGCTGAGGCAGAAGGATAGCTTGAGCCCAGGAGTTTGAGGTTGCTGTGAGCTAGGCTGACGCCACAGCACTCACTCTAGCCCGGGCAGCAGAGTGAGACTCTGTCTCAAAAAAA